>PVKM010012816.1:0-31136 GCA_004027735.1 Carollia perspicillata | reverse complement strand
GCTGTCTGTGGGGGTGGGGTCATAGAGGGAACAATGGTGCCTGTTCCGCCCTCTCTCTCGAGTTTGCGTCCCCTCTGCTGCCTCCTACATGCAAACTGGGCCCCCCTGGCGCTGGTTCCCAGGAGGGAGGGCCTATGCACACTCCGGGACCTTGCAGGTCTCCCCGGTGACCTCTCCTGTGAGGCTGGGAGCCTCTCCTGGCACCTTTTCAATCGGAGTGTTTAGGCTTTATTTTCCGTCGCTGGGGCCCTGCGCTGTGCGGTCTGTCTCACTGCCCACTCTTGCCTAGTTTATCTGCACGCAAATGTGTGTCCACGGTTGGCCAATTGCCCTGAGTACCTTGCGTGCTCTGCTTGTCTCCTCCCGTCTCCTCCCCGCGTCTGGGGTCTGCCAACTCCATGCCACCTACGCCGCCCGGTGCTCCCGAGCCTGGCAGCCACCACGTTTTCCTGCTGCTTTCCCTCTCTGCCACCTGCCGACTCTGCCCCTCTTACCGGTCTGGTTGATGGTTGTCAACTTCCGTAGTTCAATTTTCTGTGTTCTGGTTGTGTTATTGTTTATAAATATTTGTTGTCCTTAATCTTGGTTGTGAGAGGAGGTACAGTGTTTCCACCTACGCCTCCATCTTGGCCGGAAGTCCCTATAAATTGTTCTTTATTTCAATTACTGTATACTTCATTTCTGACTAGATCTTTTTTACGCTGCTGAAGTCCTCACTAAGTCCCTTGAGCATCCTTATAACCAGTGTTTTGAACTCTGCATCTGATAGATTGCTAATCTCCATTTTTGTTTAGCTCTTTTTCTGGAATTTTTACCTGTTCTTTCATTTGGGCCATGTTTCTTTGTCTCCTCATTTTGGCAACCTCCCTGTGTTTGTGTCTATGTATTAGGTAGAGCTGCTATGACTCCCTGTCTTGGTGGTATAGCCTAAAATAGTGGATGTCCTGTAGGGACCAGCAGCACAGCCCCGTGCCTATCACCCAAGCTGGGTACTGAAGGTGTGGCCTCCGTGTCAGCTGAGCACACCCTCTTCTTCTAGTTCAGCCTTGGTTGCTATTGGCAGGTCAGTTGGAAGGATTTACCCAGGTGAGTCAGCTGCAAGTATTGGCTGTGACCACTGAACACCCACCTCTGCACTCCATGGAGGATCAGCTGTGCAGGGGCAGTGTGGTGGTGCTCCAACATGGTCTGTAGCTGTCTGCTGGGTACACAGGCTCTGGGGTTTCCTGGGTGGTGCAGGCCAAGGTCATCCTCCATGAGCTGTAAAGCGATCTGCAGATGGCTGCAACTTGTGCTGGGCTTGGAGGTTCTTGGTAGAAGCCCAGCTGTGAACCTAGGCTGGCTGTTGGTAGTGCCAGCCCAGGGGCCACTTAGCAAGATGCATGGTGACTAGGGGCTCAATGAGGCTGCCTGTTGCTTGTTTGAAAGGATTTAGGAAGTTGTGAAGCACGAGCCAAGACAAGCCATTCATATGGAAAAACCACTGAGAACAGCTTGGGTGGGATGGAGCCTCAGGGGATCTCCATGGCATGGGCAAACACTATTAGCTAGGTTGATGGAGTTTCAGATATGGTACCTGCTTTGCTGGCTCTACAGTTCTGTGGAGGGAGGGCTGAGAAAAGGGACAATGGCCTCTACCTGCCATTCTGTCTAGGAGAAAATTGTCCCCTAGCTATGCTGTGCTTTTAACTTGAAAATGGATCAATAGAAATTACCTTATAATTGTGTAATTATACTATTATAAAGTCATTACACTAAAGTGGGGGGTGCCAGGTGATAAGAAGGGAACAGTGAAAAGAACCAAAACAGAGAATTTAAGAGGTATGAGGCAGTATCAAGTGTTATAACATATATGTAAGTATAACATATATGTAAGTGGAATAAAATATTATTTGAAGAGATATTGGTTAATAATTTTACAAATATAATGAAAGACATAAAATCACCAATCACAGAGGCTCAGAGAAGCTAAAATGAGATAAATACATCTCCTCACAAACCCTGTAGCATTAGACAAAACATATACAAATTGATGAGATTCCAAGGTAAAGAGTAAATCTTGAAGACAGCCCAAATAGTCACATTGCATACATAAGAACAAGGTTAAGAATTATAGTGGACTTCTCATCAAAAGCTATGACCATTAGAAAACAATGAAGTGACAACTTTATGGTACAGCAAGTATAAAACCATCAACCCAGTATTCCATACAACATAAAGTTATCCTTTAAAATGAAAGAGAAATAACAACATTTTCAGATAAACAAAAACAGGGAATTTATTACCACTATATGTTCACTGTGAGAAATGTTAAAGGAACTTTTTTGACCGAATGAGTGCAATATCAGAGACCTGAATCCACACAGATAAATAAAGATCTCTGCAAATGGCTAAAATGAAGATAAATATAAAATCTATTTTTCTTTAACTTTAATCACTCTAAAAGTAACTGACTCTAGGCAAAAATAATAGTAATGCCTTATGAGTTTATAGGATATGTATACATTTTATCTATACAGTTTTATCTATGACAGTTTACCATAAAGAACTAAGAGGAGGAATTGGGAGTATACAATTGTTAAGTGTTTATATTACAAATGAAGGATTATAGTATTATTTGAAGTTATACTGTGATTTAGTAAAGATGTATTGGGTTAGCAGACAAGTCTGTATATTTTTTTCCATAAAATAAAGGACACATTTTTCATTTTCACCAATAACTTTATTGATTTGGACATTTTGAGTATGTTGGCTATCTTCGCCAAGATATAATGTTGATTGTTCTCAATTAATGTCTCAGTTCAGTTTGGTTGCTATCAACTTCAGCTGGTCTACCCAGACATGGAGCATCATTCAGCTAGAAATCTCCAGCATGAACCTTCAAAAATCACTTTTGACACATTTGATCAGTCATAGCATCTTTTCTATATACTGCACAAATCTTTTTTTGTTGTGTTTTAGTTGCATTTTTACCTTTCTTGAAATAATAAAATAAAATATGCTGAAAATGTGGCATATTTTCTTCCATCTTCAATATTAAAATGGCTACACAAAAATTCACCAATATTGATTTTTTAAATTTTTTAAAAAAAATTTTAGTTGTTCAAGTACAGTTTTCTGTCTTTTACTCCCATTCTAGTCCACCCCCCGCAGTGCTCGCCACCTCCCTCCCATTTCCACCCCCTTAGTTTTTGTCCATGTGTCCTTTATATTTGTTCCTGTGACCCCTTCCCCTTAAAATTTTTAAAATATTTTATTTATTTATTTTTAGAGGGGGAAGGGAAGGAGAGGGAGAGAGAACATCAATGTATGATTGCCTCTTGTGCATTCCCTGCTGGGAACTGGCCTGCAACCTAGGCATGTGCCCCTACTGGGAACTGAACTGTGATCCTTTGGTTCACAGGCCCATGCTCAGTCCACTGAGCTACATCAGCCAGGGCAATTTTTTTTTTTAAAAAAATGCTGAAATGAAAGCTGTCACAATAACAAAATTGTCTTGACTGAAGTTAAAGACAACTGAGCACTATTGGAGCTGTCATATGGAAAAAAACAAATAAACTTTTTGGTCAGCCCAAAATATTGTACAACCAAGTGCAACCCCTAAATATTAAAATATAAATTAATATCTTAAGTATAAATAAGCCAATAATGTACATGAAATGAAATTGAAGGTATTCAGATACAAAAACATGGTGATAAAATTGCAAAGGCACCAAACAGATAGAACAAACAGCAGTTAGCAAGATGGTAGATTTAATTTCAACCATATCATCAATAATTACCAATAATTACATCAAGTGTAAGTAGATTAAATAAAGCAATTAAAAAAACTGAGGTTATCACATTAAGTAAGAAAACAAGAACTAACTATATGCTGTCTATAGGAAACTCACATTCAATATAAGAAATGCCCTTTAACTAAAAATACACAAATAAGTTAAAAGTAAAAGTATAGAAAAGTTCTATCATGCAAATGTCCATCTTAAAAAAGCTGGAGTTATTAAGTTTGGCTAACTTAATAACAGACAAAGTAGATTTCAGAACATGGAATGTTGCAAGGGATATTTCACAATGATAAAGGGATCGCTTCACCAAGAAGATACTGTAATTTAAATGTGTTTTCACCTAACCACAGAGTTTCAAAATGCATGAAAATACAATTGTTAAAGCTCAGAGAAGAAACAGACAAATTCATAATTATATTTTGAGTTTTCAGCACTCCTGTCCCATAACTGATAAGTAGACCAAAAATGAGTAAGGATATATAAGATCTGAAAAATACTTTTAACCAGCTTGACTTAACTGATGCTTATGTAAGCTTAAAACCACCACCAACAGAATATACATTTTTTTAAACTGTACATAGATTGTTAATCAAGATAGGTCATATTGTGGGTCATAGAACAAATCTAATACATTTAAAAGAATTTAAACTACATGGTGTATTTTCTTGAAACATAATGAAAATAAACTAGACATCAACAATTGGATTCTATCTGGAAAACCTCCAAATATTTGGAAATTAAGCAACAAACTTCTAAATACTCATGGATCAAAGCAGAAGCCAAAAGAAAAATCAGATATTTTTAACTGAAGGAAATTAAAGCATAATATATCAAAAACTATGGATACACCTAAAGTAGTTATCACAATGAAATTTATAGACACAGCAAATAACTTAAAGCAAACAAAAGAAAGGAAATAATAAAGATGAGAAAAGAACTCAATGAAGGTGAAAACATAAAATACTAAAGAAAATGAAGAAAACCAAAAACTATGTTTTTTAAAGATAAATAAAATTGATTTACTTCTATGTAGATTCACCAAGGAAAAGAGGGAATACATAAATTAGCACTGTCAGAAGCAAAAGAGAGGGCATCACTACATATCCTAGATACATAAAAATAAAAATAAAGGAATGTTTTGAACATTTTTATCCCACATTAGGAAATTTAGGTAAAATGTATTAATTATTTGAGCAGTACAAACTACCAGAGACCACTCAAGAAATATAGATAACCTGAACACATAAGCAAACATGCACACATATAATGATATATAAAATTCATTTCATAATTTAAAGCTTGAAATTTCTATAGAAGAAGATTCCAATCCCAGATGGCACCACAGGTGAATTCTATCAGAAATTTTTGGAAGAAATAGTATATATTCTACCCAAATTCTTGAGGGAACATTTTTCAGCTCATTTTTTTATAAGACAAGCATTACACTGAAACCAAAACTAGGTATAGACATCTCAATGAAAGAAAACTATAGGAGATTCCAAGGTGGCTGCAGAGTAGGTCAAAGCTATACTCACTTACTCCTGGCACCAAATTGGATTTACAGTTAAATTATAGAGCAATCAACCTGAATAACTAACTGAGGGCTAACTGAACTAAAATATCATAACCAAGGATTTACAGAAGAAGCCGTATAGAGACTAGCAACATGGACAGAGACATGGAAAGGGCTGTCCCTACACCCATGTGTTGCAGCTGAGAAGCTGGAGGGATGTCTTGAGTGCAAAGCTCCCTCTACCCATAAGCCTGGTCTATCCACCCAACATAGGGATTCCCTAACCCAGAGCAACAGAAATGGGGAGACAAGCTGGCATAGCATCTGGTGGTGAAAACCAGTGGAGATTTAGTTCACCTGGGAAAGAAGACAGTCTGCTGGAGACCCAGACACCACCTTTCCAGGGTCAAGCCCTTCTGTTGTTAGAGCACCAGCCTGGGGTGCACTGCCCATTCCTCCAACACCTGGTGACATGACTTTGTTTTCTCAGGTTCTGCAGAAGGTTCTACTGGTTGTATCCAGCAGGGACCTTTGGGGTGCTCTTTTTCTGAAGAAGCCCTTGGTGGAGACTTAGGCGTGATTGGATTGGGTAGTGTGGAAAGGGAACCATTCTTCCCCACCTCAAGTGCACAGCCAGTGCCTGAACCTGTTGAATCACCTGGACTGCCTTACCACTCTGTGGCCCCACCCTGCTGAGTTCAGTCATTGGAGATGACACTGCCATGCAGAGTTGGGAGTTTCAGAGCTCTATCTCCTGGGGAGACTTTTCTCTGGGAATGACAGGAGGGTGCTGGATTGTGTGGCTACATCACAAGAGGACCATTCTTGTCTCTCCTGCAAGCTCAGCCTGTGCTATCCCAGGAAGGGGAATATGTATCTGACTCCTAGCTATAGGCTTGCTTGCACTATCCCTATGGAAGACTGTTTGGATCTTCCTCTGCCCCAGTTCCAATGGCATTGACTTGCTGAGCTCAGTTCTGTGGTGGGGGTGGGGAAAGAAAGTTGCTCACAGCTGGGACATTTGGAGTGTGTCTCCCTCAGAGGCTGTTGTCTGGGCTGAAGTGCTTGGCTCCCTCCTGGGGCCTTGGCTGGCACTACCAATGATCTGTTCTCCTGACTCCCAGTGACTCTGACCTCCTGAGCTTGCTCCTGCAGAGTGGGGTGCTCACTGCACCCAACCTGAACCTGTAGCACACTCCTCCAGGGAGAGCTACAGTTGGAGACTCTGGCAGAGACTGAGTGGTTTGGTTCTGGAGGAGGGGTTACTTCCTGCTTACTGAGTACCTGACCATATGGACTTCATGCAGGGGACCAATAAACCCCATCCTTTTAAACCTGGTTGTTGGTCACTCAACTGGGATCATGACCTGTGTATCAGTCCACTGTACACTATTTTTATAAGACTTTTGCAGGCTTTGGAGGAAGACCAAGCAAACATCAGGGGGAGGTGGAGTAGCTGACAGGTGGAGGTGGACCTCAGGAGGCCTTGGACCTTTTATAGATCTCAGCTCTAAGCTGGAGGAAGCTGATCTTTGTACACAGATTGGCCCCTTCCAAGCACACCCAGGCCCAGCAGATGCAGCCACCAGACAGGTAACCCAAGGCCAGTTGCATAGTACATCTGACATTGAACTGTACCTGAACACCTCCCAAATTGAACCAGAACCAACACAACCAATGGTGGGCTTCAGAACACACCAGAGCTTGAGCCAACTAGCTATATACACGGTACACCCAAAGGGGGTTTCTGGCAGACACCAGACCCTGCTGGGAACAAAGTCTCTGGGGGTATTCCCTGCAAAGTGACTCATACATCGTGATCAAGGTTTATTTTTATAGTCAGCCAGCCTGAAGGGTTAACTCTACCTATGAAATGGCCAATAGCATTTAAGACTCAACTACTACAGGGAGGTGCACATAATCCATGAGAAACATCCCTGGAGCACTGAGCTCAGGTGATTTGGAAGATTGTGCTACTGAGCTCAACAAGACACCTACATCATAAAGCCATCATAACAAGTTTGGGAGTTATAGAAAATTTACCCGATACACAGAGACAAAATGGGGAGAAAAAAAAATATGCCCCAAATGTAAGAAAAAGAGGAATCCTCAGAAAAAGAATTACATGAAATGGAAGCAACTAAAATACCACATGCAGACTTTAAAACAATGGTTAAAGGATGCCCAAGGACCTTAGGGGAAGAAAGGTGATCCCAGTGAGGACTTAAACAGAGAGATAGTAAGTATTAAAAGGGGCCTAGAAACCATAAAAAGGAACCACTCCGAAAAGAAGATTACAATATCTGAAATGAAGAACACACTAGAAGGAATCAACAGCAAGTTAGATGAGGCAGAAGATCAAATCAGTGCTTTAGAGGACAAACCAAGAGTAAGCACCCAAGCAAACCATCAAAAAGAAAAGAGGAAAATGAGGAAAGTCTAAGGAACTTCTGAGCCACCATCAAGCATAACAACATCTACATCATAGGGGTACCAGAAGGAGAAGAGAGTAAGCAAGGGACAGAGAACTTCTTTGAAGAAATAATGGCTGGAAAGTTCTCTAACCTGGTGAAGGAAAAAGTCATATAAGTTCAGGAAGCACAGAGAGTCCCAATCAAATTGAACTTAATGAGGCCCACACCAAGACAAATAAAATAGCAAAGACTAAAGACAAAGAGAGAATCTTAAAGACAGCAAGAGAGAGGTAGTTACCTACAAGAGAGTTTCCATAATACTGTCAGCTGATTTCTCAACAGAAACACTTCAGACCAGAAGAGATTGACATGAAATACTCAAAGTGATGAAAAACAAGGATATGCAACCAAGACTACTCTACCCAGCAAAGGTATTATTCAAAATTGAATGTGAAATAAAGAGCTTCACGGACGAAAAAAAAGGAAAGGCTAAAGTTCATTACCACCAAACCAGCATTGTGAGAAATGTTAAAGGGACTGCTTTAAGAAGAAGAAGAAATAGAGAAAGAGAGGAATGTAGGTATAAAGGAAAAAATTGCAATAAATAAGTATCTATTAATAATAAACTTAAATATTCTAATCAAAAGACATAGCGTAGGTGAATGGATAAGAAAACATGACCCATATATAGGGTCTGGCACAAATAATGCCCTTTTTATTACAAAATCATAAGCATGTAATTCTGTAACATAAAAATATCATACTCAAGCATACCATATGACAATTTAGGGAAAATATTTAAATTAAAACCATAAATTATTACACCCATATTATTACCCTACCAACTATACTCAAGCAGGCATTACTTCTGCCAGACCCTGTATATGCTGTCTATAAGAGACCCACCTAAGAATGAAAGATTCACACAGGCTGAAAGTGAAGGAATGGAAGAAATATTTAATGCAAATAGAGATGGAAAAAAGCTGCGGTAGCAATACTTACCATATTTTGTCATGTATTATGTACACCCATGTTTTTGGTCCAAACTTTCAGGAAAAAAATAATTTGCTTTACTTTTTTAATTCAGTTATTTATTTATTTATACTTAGAAACAAAACCAATTTTCATATTTCAGGGTTTTGTTTTGCATACAGATATCATTATTGCTTTCTAGAGTTACATTTTTAACACATAAACATAAATAAAAGCATTAAAACACATTTATATAGATACATAATTAGTAATACCCATGTGCAATGCACATATTTTTCCTTCAAAAATTTGGGCAAAGAAGTGTGCATTATACATGGCAAAATAGTGGTATATCTGACAAAATAAACTGCAAAACAAAAGCCATAACAAGAGACAAAGAAGATCACTGCAAAATACTATAGGGATAAATACAACACGAGATTATAAACCTTGTAAACAAATATGTGCCCAACACAGGAGCACCTAACTATGTAAAGAACATCTTGGTTGACTTTAAGAAAGATTGACAGCAATAAAATCATGGTAGAGGATTTTAATACCCCACTGTCATCAATAGATAGATCCTCCAGACCAAAAACAAAACAAAAACAAAAATAAGAAAACAGCAACCTTTAATGACACACTAGATCAGATGGATTTAATTGGTATTTACAGAACATTCCATCACAAAGCAGCAGAACATTCTTAAGTGCAGACAAAATATTCTGAAAGATAGACCACATATTTTGACACAAAATAAGTCTTCACAAATTCAAGATGAGTGAAATCAGACCAAACATCTTCTCAGATAACAATGGTAAGAAACTAGAAATCAATTAAAATAAAAAAATTTCAAAAAATTCAAACCCATGGAAGCTAAATAGCATGTTATTAAACAGTGAATGGGTTGTCAGTGAGATCAAGGAAGAAATACAAAATTACCTGGAAACAAATGAGAGTGAACACACAACAACCCAAATCAATGGGACACAGTGAATGCAGTTCTGAAAGGGAAGTTCATAGTATTATAGGCCTATCTCAAGAAGCAAGAAAAACTTCAAATAAACAATCTACCCCTATACCTAAAAGAACTAGAAAAACAACAACAAAGAGGAAGTAATAAAGATCAGAGCAGAAGTAGCAAAAGACATAAAACTGTACTTGAACAACAATTAAAATGAAATAAAATAAAATAAAATATAAAACACCATGATTCAAGGAACTAGCTTTAAAGGCAAAAAAAGAGAAGTAAATGACATAGAGATTAAAAAAGATATAGCAGACCAATGAAATCAAGAGCTTGTTCTCTGAAAAGAAAGACAATTGATGAACATTTAACCAAACTCAACAAGAAAAAAAAATAGAGGACCCAAATAAATAAAATGAGAAATGAAACAGGAGAAGTAAAAACTGACATCACAGAAATACAAAGGATTGTAAGAATCATGAACAACTATATGCTAACAAATAGGACAACCTGGGCAAAATGGATAAATTCCTTGAAACATATAATCTTGCCAAACTGAATCAGGAAGAATCAGAAAAACTGATCAAAGTAAAACTAATGAAATTAAAGCAGTCATCAAAAAACTGCCATTAAACAAAAGTCCTGGACTGGATGGCTTCACAGGCAAATTTTACCAAACAGTTGAAAAATTAACACCTATCCTTCTCAGACTATTCCAAAAAATTCAAGAAAGGGAAGACATTCAAGCTTTTTTTATGAGGTCAGCATTATTCTAATTCCAAAATTACATTAAGATACTTTCTACAAAGAAAGAAAACTATAGGCCACATCTTGGATGAACATAGATGCTAAAATCCTCAATAAAATATTAGCAAACCAGATCCAGCAATACATTAAACAGATCACACACCATGATCAAATGGGATTTATTCTGGGCAGGCAAGGTTGCTACAATATTCACAAATCAATAAATTTGATACATCACATAAACAAAATGAAAGATAAAAATCACATGATTGTATCAATAGATACAGAAAAAGCACTTGATAAAATCCAGCAATGATTTATGATAAAAATTCTAAGCAAAGTGGGAATATAAGGATTATACCTCAACATAATAAAGGCCATTTATGAAAAGCCCACAGCCAACATCACACTCAATGGGCAAAAACTAAAAGTGTTTTCCTTAAGGTCCGGAACAAGACAGGAATGTCTGCTTTTACCACTCTTATTCAATGTAGTACTGAAAGTCCTAGCGACAACAATCAGACAAGAAGAAGAAATAAACGTTATTCAAATTGGAAAGGAGGAAGTAAAAATGTCATGCACAGACAACATGATGTTGTACATAGAAAACCTAAGGATTCCACAAAAAACCTACTCCACCTAATAAATGAATTTGGCAAGGTAGCCGAATACAAAATAAATGCTCAGTAATTGCTGGCATTTTATACACTTATGATGAACTACCAGTGAGAGGAACTAAGAAAACAATCTCATTTACTATCAGAACAACAAGAAGAAAAAATAAGGTACCTGGGAATAAATTTAAGCAAGGAGACAAAAGACCTTTACTCAGAAAGTGATGGGACACTGAAGAAAGAGGAAGATACAAATAAGTTGAAACACATACAGTGTTCATAGATTGTCAGAATTAGCATCATTAAAATGCACGTACTACCCAAAGTGATCCATAGATTCAATGCAATTCCCATTAAAATATCAATGGCATATTTCCCAAATCTAGAACAATTTTTCCAAAAATTTGTACGGAACCAAAAAAGACCCCAAATAAAACAAAGTTGGAGGTATCACGTTATCTGATATACTATACTATAAAACCACTGTAATCAAAGCATTCTCACACTGGCATGAGAGTAGGCATATAGATTGATGGAACAGAATAGAGAGCCAAAAATAAACCTACACCTGTATGGTCAATTAATATTTAACAAAGGAGGCAAAACCATACCATGGAGTAAAGACAGTCTCTTCAAAAACTGGTGTTGGGACAACTGGACTGGTGCATGCAAAAATGTGAAACTAGACCACCGACTTAAACCATACAGAAGAATAAAGTCAAAATGGATAAAATACTTAAATGTAAGTGTAAAACCATAAAAATTCTAGAAGAAAACTTAGGCAGAAACATTTTAGATTATCTTGCATAGCTATATTTTTGCTCCTATATCTCCCAGGGCAAGGGGAATAGAGGAAAAAAGAAACAAATGGGACTACATCAAATTAAAAATCATCTGCACAGCTTAAGAAAAGAAAATCCCCTGTATGGGAGAACATATTTACCAATGATATATCTGGTAAGGGTTTAATTTCCAAAATATATAAAAACTTCTATAACTCAACACCAGGAAGACAAACAATCGAATAAAAAAAAATGGGCAAAGGACCTGAAGCGACACCTCTCCAAGAGGACATACAGAGGGCCCATAGACATATGAAAAATGCTCAAAATCACTAATTGTCAGAGAGATGCAAGTTAAAACCACAATGAGATATCACCTCACACCTGGCAGAGTACCTACTGTATACAAATCAACACACAATAAGTGCTGTTGAGGATGTGGAGAAAAGAGAACCTTAGTGCACTGTTGGTGGGAATGTAAACTGGTGCAGCCACTGTGGAAAACAGTATGGAGTTTCCTCATAAAATTAAAAATGGAACTGCCTTTTAACCCAATGATCCTACTTGTGAGAATATATCTGAAGAAACCTGAAACACTAATTCAAAAGAATATATGCACCCCTATGTTCATTGCGACATTATTTACAATTAACAAGATCTGCATGTAGCCCAAGTGCCCGTCATTGATGAGTGGATAAAAAAGCTGTGGTACATTTATGCAGAGGAATACTACTTGGCTGTATAAAAAAAGGACACCTTACATTTTGCAACAGCATGGATGGACCTGGAGGGTATTATGCTAAGTGTCATAGAAAGATAAATATCATATGATATCATTTACACATGGATTCTAATGAATGAAATAAACTGATGAACAAAATAGAAATAGAAGCATGGATACATGAAATAGACTTACAGTTGTCAGAGGAGACTGGGGTTGGGGAGCTGGATGAATGAAGGTGAAGGGATTAAGCAAAGAATTTTATACACTCATACACACTCACACACACACACACACATGACATAGACACAGACAACAGGACAACAGTGTGGTGATAGCTGGAGGGAAAGGGGAGTAGGTGGGGGTGTGCAAAGAGGGGGGCAGTGGAGATAGAAAGAGACTTTATTAGGGTGATGGGCACATGATGCAGGGTGCAGATGATTTTTCACTGAGCTGTATAATTGAAACTTTATGGGTTTTTGAACCAACATCGCTCAATAAATTCAATAATAAATAAATATAAAACATTTATAAATATATATTTATATGTATTTATAAATATATAATAACATAAATTAATTTCTACTATACAGATGCAAAAATCTTCAACAAAGTTTATCAAATTGAATCCAACAATCTACAGTAATTAAGATAGTGTGTTATTAGCAAAAGGAGAGGTGTATTGATTAATTGACTAGAAATATACTCATACATTATGATCAATTGTTCTTTTTATTTAAAAAGTGATATAAAGGCAATTTAATGGGTAGTCTTTTCAACAAATGATGTTGGAATAGGCAAACATAAAAAGAACCTATAAACTTGTCTTACATATTTATAAATGTTAACTCAGAATGACTCATAGACATAAAAATAAAATGCAAAACTATAAAAACTTCTAATAAAGAAAATCTTTTGATGTTGGGTTATACAATTTCTTAGATGACAGCACTGAAAGCATATTCAGTAAAAGAAAATATTGATCAATTGAACTTCATCAAAATTAAAGACTTTGAAAGATGGTGTCAAGGGAATGAAAAGACAAGCTGCAGGCTGGAAAATAGTATATGCAAAACACATATTAAAGCACTTGAATCAGAATATATAAATCATTCACAGAACACAAGAAGGAAAACAAAAAAGTCAGTAAGAAGTGTGCAAAACAAGAAATATATGAAGATGCTCAACATCACAAATCATCAAAGAAATGGAAATTGAAACCACAATGAAATATCAGCTCGTACCTGTCAGATTGGCTACCATCAATAAATCAACAAACAATAAGTGTTGGTGAGAATATGAAGAAAAGGGAACCCTAGGGCACTGCTGGGAATACAGAATGGTGAAGCCACTGTGTAAAACGATATGGAGGTTCCTCAAAAAATTAAAAATAGAACTACTTTATGACCTAGAAATTCCACTTCTGGGTATATATCCAAAGAAACTCAAAACACAAATTTGAAAAGACATATGCACCTCTATGTTCATTGCAGCATTATTTACAATAGCCAAGATGTGGAAGCAACCCATGGGCCCATCAATAGATGAGTAGATAAAGAAGATGTACCCTTATACAATGAAATACTACTCAGCCATACAAAAGAGTGAAATCTTGCTATTTGTGACAGCATGGATAGACCTAGAGGGTATTATACTAATGAAATCAGTTAGAGAAAGACACATACCATATGATTTCACTTATATGTGGAATCTAAAGAATAAAATAAATGAACAAACAAAACAGAGACTGACTCATAAATACTGAGAATAAATTGAAGGTTGCCCGATGAGAGGACTTTGGGGAGCTTGAATGAAAGGTGAAGGGATTATGAAGTACGAACTGGTAGTTACAGAATAGTCATGAGGATGTGAAGTATAGCATAGGGCACACAGTCATCAATATTGTAAAACTATATATAGTGTTAGGCAGTTAGAATTATTGGAAGGATCACCTTGTAAATTATGTAAATGTTTAACCACTGTACTGTTCACCTAGAAGTAATAGAAAATAATATTGAATGTAAACTATAATTTGAAAAAAATAGAAGTGAGTAAAAAAAGGAAAAAAGTGGGTAAAAGATTTAGACAGATAAAGAAGATACATGAATAGAACCCCACCAAAGTACTCAGGATCATTAGGCATTAAGCAAATGCTTTTTAAAACCACAATTACGTGCCACTGCATACCTATTTGAACACAAAATTCAAACAACCCTCAAACAACCAACAAACAAAAAATAAAGATGACAATATCCAGTGCTGACAGAAATGTGAAGTAACTGGTACTCTCACACATTACTGGTGACATGTAAAATGGTATTGTCACTTTGGAAAAAACTGATAATTTTAGATAAAATTAAATACACACTTTCTATAAAACATACTAATCTCACTCCTAGATTTTTAGTGAATAGAAATGGAACTTATTTCATATAAAACCTGTATATTAATTTTTCTTACAGGTTAATCCTTAATCCACAAAATGTGGGAAAAAAAACCAAACATCCTTGAACTAGTGAATGGATCAACAAAAAGTTGTATATTTATTCAATGAACTATTGATTTATGCAACAACACGAATGAATCTCAAATGCCTTAAGGCAAGTAACAAAAGCCAGAATCAACAAGCTGGGTTTGTTTCTCATTCTGGGGAAGAAAAACCTATCAAAACAGAAAACATCATTGCTTGCCACAGGCTGGGGTGGAAGGAAGCGTTGTGGAAAAGGCTGTATGACAAAACTGGGGAGAGGGATGATTGAACCGCAGTTGTCATATTTTGTAAGACTATATACAGAAAGGATAAATATTACCATATGTAAATTATATCCCAATAAGCTTGAACCTCCTCCCATAATCAGAGTGCATGTGTGTGAACTAGGCTTACGTGAATCAGGAAGTCAGCAGATTATGTTTCAAATTGGTTTATCAAGAACAGTAGTGTATTTTTAGAGGTATTGTCCTTAGGTAATGTCCTGAAAACAACAAAAATGGTTAAAAGTGGGTGCTTCTGGGATGTGAGACTTGTGGGTCACTAGACAGATGCTTTACACTGTAATTCTTTCTTTACTTTTTTTTACTATTTGCACTTAAAACTTTGGTTATACAAACACAAATATTTTAAAAATATAAATACTTGATTTACTTTTGTTATATGAGTTCTATGTGAAGGATTTCTGTACATATTAAAATGCTTTTTGCATATATAATTTCAGTCTGTAAAATGACACAAAGCAGACAGAAGTGAAATCAAAATATGGTAAGTTAGGCTATGTTTTGTTCATTAGCAAGGGGTAGTAATTTCTTCTCTTAGTACAGGAAATTACAACTGAGGGACATTATCCATACCTAGATAAGGCCCTTTGTAAATGCAGCATTACTCACCTGCTCTCTTAGGTAAAAGCATTTGATTCAACCTGAAAGGTCATTTATCACCTACAAGGGTGCACTTATGGGCTGTTTGGGCTCTTTTAGTTGGTTTACTATAGCATTAAGCTTGCTTATGGAGAATTTTGCTTGCATCTGCAGTCTATACACAAGCTCATTAATGCATTAAGAAACCTCATTGTGCTGAGTCAGATTTGAGGTACCCCTGGTTCAGTAGAGTGTCATGCACAAAGTGGGCAGTCAGCATTTTTTGATTGTCTTCTACACAGTCAGGGAAAGTCACTGTGACTGTTTTAACCCACTTCCAAGACAAATTACAAATTGAGATGAGAAGTTATGGAAACATCATCAGGGTAGGCTAGTCTGTTGGTTTTTGTCCCAGAGATCAGGTTAAGTTTTCAGTGTAGAGGAGGAGCCATTCTGTGATACTCATGTATCTGAATTTTCAGGGGCAGCCCTGCTTTCCAATATGCTAGCCTGTTTTGAGACCACAAATTCCAGTTCTTGGGCTTGAAGATAGAGTTGCTATGAGCTATGGGGCAACATGGCAGTGAGCTTGTGGGTGTTTATCAGACTCCGTCATCTGTGTTATTTTAAAGGTCTGTGTAGAAGAGTTAACTGAAAATATCCCTGCGATATCCTCAGTGACTCCCTATGAATTAAATATTTTGAGAGAGCAATAAGTGACTTCATCAAAATAATGTTGTTGTTACTTTTTGATTATACCATTCATGTGTGCCCATTATAGGAAATTAAGGAAAGATGTTGAAGAGTGTAAAAATCATTTTTGTTTGATACCTCAGACATAACTGCTATTAATATTGTGATGTATTTCTTTTTAGTCTTTATTTCTATGCATATATATGTAAACTGAGATCATGTCATGTGTTCTCTAATCCTACCTTTCATATATATGGTGAACAATTTCCATGCTAATTAAATATTATTAAAAACAGGATATGATGCCATCATATGGATTATAAAAAATAATTTAAATATATTATTTTGGGACATTTAGGTATTGCCATTTTGACTGTTGTGAATAATAACTCGGCAGTGGAAATTTGAAATACAATTTTATTTTTCTAATTATTTGATATAGAGAAAGTGGAAATACAACCCAAAGATCATAAATATTTTAAGGACTGGAGACAAACACATCAGATCCTAAACTACTCCTAGAAGTTGAATTAATTGATACTCTACCAACTGTGTATAAAGTAAAATTTAATTGATCCTCTCTTGCCATTTCTGTGTATTATAATTTCTAGTGTGGCAAGTAAAAATTATGTCTTCATTTTAATTTTCTGCCTTGATTATTAATCACATTAAAGCTTTCCATGTTTATTGATGGGTTTTCTTTTTTTGTTCATCTACTTTGTCCATTTTTCTATCGATGTAATTGTCTTTTCTAAGTTTATTTTTCAATCTCAAGAAATGACTGCGAAGTGAAAAGAGGTGTAGTAGGCAATGCGAGAATTACTGGTGTGGCTACTCCTACTCTTCGATCATGCTCACATGCCCAAGTTTTGTTGTTTTTAAGGTTTGTTTAACAAAAATGTTTATTTTGTTTTGGAGGTACAGATTTTATTACTTTAGTGTGACAATATCATTACTGAAGAAAAAGTTCATCAAAGCCAGAAAGGACTGTCAGAAACAAAGTTATTTTTTAATTTTTTTTTAGTAGGGTGATAATGTGATATATTTCACATGTTTACTGTTTATTTTAAAGATTTTATTTATTTATCTTTAGAGGGGAAGGGAAGGAGAGAAAGAGAGAAACATCAATGTGTGGTTGCTTCTCACGTGCCCCCCTGCTGGGAACTGGCCCGCAACCCAGGCATGTGCCCTGACTGGGAATCAGACCGTGAACCTTTGATTTGCAGGCTGGTGCTCAATCCACTGAGCTACACCAGCCAGGGCGAATCAAAGTTATTTTTAAGGAGTGTTGTTTGGGCCTTGAATGTTGAGCTTTTGACAGCTCGTAACTTGTAATAACAAGGGCTTAATTTTTTTAATGTCTGCTGTGTGTCTAAAATATATTTTATTCACATAAGACTCCTGGGAGGTGGGAATGATTATCTGTTCTTTACTGGTGCATTGTCAGATTCAAAGAGGTGGAGTCACTTTCTGGGCCACACCGCTAGTCTAGCAGTGGCTCAGGATTCCAACTACAAATGCAGAGTCTCCTGAACGACAGGAGCCTTGCTGAGGTCCAACAAGCTTAAACTCAATTGAACAGAGCTGCAAGGATGAGGTTGTTGTTTGTTTCTTTGCTATTGTTTTTTTGTGGTTGTTCTCTGTTGTTTTATACTGGCTTATCACAAGAGAAGCAGCAAAACTCAAATAGGACAACCTGCCTTTGACTTGCCTTTTGTTCTGGCTTATATGAATTCTTTGAGACTTCGCTGAGATCCTCACATTTCTTTTTATAGTTCTTCATTTTTGTGAACTGAAATATATTTATGTTGCTGCAGAAAAGTAGTTATTTTGTTTAATAATGCTTTGATAAAGAAAAGGAAAATAGAATTCTAGGAAAAACCATGTTATCCAACTTCTAAAGTAGCTCTGATAATTCTAGAAGTCTGAGAATGATATATTTAAAAAATATGGCTTTAAAAATGTTATATCCTATCCTCAGCTCCCACTGCAACCCACCTTCTCTGAACAGAGGGACAGGAGATGCTGCCCTTCCTGTGTTGGTACAGCATGGGTTCTTCAGAGCATCTAAGGCAACTAAACCTTTGGGTCTTGGGGTCAGTGTTGGAAAGAGGCCCAGTTGGAATTAGTCTTAAAAAAAACTTTCCTTTATATCATTTGCCCTGCTCCTTCCCTTTCAACTTTTCACTTTCTATTCTATTTTTAGTTAAATCATCTTCTGACTTTGGATAGTTTCCTTTTATTTCTAGATTAATAATTATCTATTCCTTACCATATCTGATTATATAAATGAATAACTGTAGATTGTGAGAGAAATTTCTGACAAGTGAGCCCCTGAGAACTCTTGAGGACTTTAACTTTTCAATTTTCTTCGCTACTTTCATTATACACTTGAGATAATTTTGTGTCTTTTTCTATCTGCATATTCTTTTAGCCCTGTAGTTTGACAATTAATTGTTGATTGCTTAATTTTTCTTTACTTATTATTTTTAATTATCTCCTTTGAACAAGTCAGAGCTTCCTTAGCTTTTAAAACTTTGTTTTTTTTATCATTAATTTGTTGTATTTCCTTCCATCTTTCCCAAATAGATGGACAGTGTCACATTCTCCTTTCATCACCAAATTCTCTGTGATCCTCTCTCATTTGGTTTCTGTCTTCCCTAGTTTATGGAGATAAAACATAGAAAACTAGACTTTGGTGACATAAGGATCTCCCAAGTATGAACAGATTATTTACCTCACTCTCTGTCAGAGTGATACAGTGTTGTCCTGAGCAGTTTTTATTGTAAACTAATTTCAGGACAGCGCCTTCTCTGTTCTGTGACCCTGAGGGTCACAGAACCTCAGAAAAATTAGAGGTCATCTAATTGAATTCTTTTTTGGACTAGTTGAGTACACAGAAGCCTCAAAGTTCACATTTAATAGTACCAGGTAAAGAACCTTAGGTCTCCAAACATGGACCCTAAATACACCAGACTGGGTCAGAATTCCTGCATGTTTCTTTTCTTGTAATTACACAGATTCAAGATATTGCTGGAAATTGTATCCTCCAGGAGTTGGTTATAATGGTCACAATTTTCCATGGAAAGATTATTAAAGTAGCATGATACGTTCCTGACTGGGAGTGTATCATCAAGTAAATTGTAGATTTGACAAGCAATGTATTGAGTGTAATTCTGTAACAATCCAAAGAATTTTGTCTCATACTCTAAGTCCTGTAAATAGACCAAAATGAGCAGGCTGGTCAATTACAGTGTTAAGCTCGGAGCCCATTAGGGCTCAGTATTAACTGGTGGAGAGGAGACATCACAGAGTGAATTTCTGGGAGGTGAACGTTTGTGTAACTTGAGCTCACTGAGCTAAGCCTAGAAGGCCCAGCTGCCAATCCCCAAGGAGGGAAGTTCCTTGTTAGCCAAACAACTAACCTGCTACTATTAGCTTTCTTTGTAGTTTGGGGTGGGTGGCTATTATTACTCAGCTTTTACGTTTTCCAGAATATTCCATATTGAGTAAAAACAGCACTATGGAAGATTGCCTTTTTCTATTTTAGGGAGCATTCCTATGTGGACTGTGGTCATTCAGTGCGAACAAAACTAAGTATGGGAAGAGGCTGGACATTGAAACTCCTCTGTTGGATGCACTGTCAGTCCCCATATTAACTATCTGTATCCTAAAACACAAAAGAAATCTAACATTATAAGGACAGTTATGTTTTTCAACATTTGAAATTTTAAAAAGTTTTCATTGATCTTGGTAAAGTCAGTCCTTAATTATGAGATTGATACCCTTCCTTATTTGGTTGGAATTATAATACCCTTTCTTTTTTGAAGTGAAGGTAATAGAGGATACTTTCTTCTTTCCCCCTTTCCAGTGTTTTTCCTCGGGAAAGCAAAAATGTAGTACAGCCCTTGTTTGGGTTCTGAAATTATTTTTGAAATTGATTTGGTCAGTGAAATCCCCAAATCTGGTAACACTGCTATCAAGTATGATTTTATGTGAAGATCAACATGATAATAGGACCTAAATTAATAGGCAAATTGTAATAAGTATTATGGGTTTATCAGTTTTTCTTGTTCTAATTTGGAAAGAATTCACCGGCTGTATTTGGACAGCTGGAATCTTTTGGTGCAGGCAAGAGATTCCTTTTAAAAAAACTCCAATCTAGCAGGCAGTGACTTTCAGAGCCGTTCCCCAAGGCTAGGGCAATGATCTATTCAAGGGCTGGGAGAGCAGAGGGCCACTTTACCAGTGAAAAAGCACATTCAAATGACCACTGGGTTGATTTTTTTCTAGACAAACTATATATTTCATTAAGATTTTATTTGTTTTTAGAGAGAGGAGAAGGGAGGGAGAAAGAGAGGGAAAGAAACATCCATGTGTGAGAGAAACATCTATCAGTTGCCTCTCACAAGCCCCTAGACCCAGGCAGTGCCCTCCCTGGCCAGGAATACAACCTGTGACCTTTGGTTTGCAGAACAACACGCAACCTACAAAGCCACACCAGTTAGGGCCAAGCTATGTGTTTTATTTCAAAAGCTCAAATAAAAGAAAATGAAGAATGTGAGATTTTTTTGTTTATTTTAAGGAGACACAAATTTTAAAAAACACTTGAGAAATGCTACTTCAGAGCGGAGGTCATTCTGTAAAAAGTAGCCAGAGTCCTGTCTTTGCTGTCGATAGATAGTATATGGGTGTGCTGGGAAATCATCCAATGAGTAAGTCTTTTTAGTGTGGTTAGGAAGTGAAGCCAGCCAGGAGCTGATGGGGGTTGGAGTTCACTCATGCCAGTGCTCAGCTGAAAGCTTGGGGGTTCCTAGGGACCTCAGGGAGGGCCTGTAAACCAATCAGGGAATGAAGAGGCGGAAGCTCCTAGGCCCTGCACTTGGGGAGGACTCAGAGCCCCAACCTGCAACTCCAGGGAAGGTGGTTCAGGACACTAAGATGCCTGCTGGGACCAGGAATGGAGTTCCACCTGGGGAATGGGTGTGACAAGAACCCGTTGGTGAATTGGGAGCAAGTTAGTGCCCATGCATTTCAGCCCAACAGCCAGAACTATTTCCCACTGAAGGGTGGGCAAGGACTGCCAAGGTTTCCCCAGGCTGATGGTGGCTGACTGGGGGGGTCTTTGAGGACTGTGGGGTGGGGCTAGTACTTTGAAAGGGCGAGGGAAGGGGACTGAAGGTGATGAAGAACAATTGTGCTTCACAAGACACACCACAAATAAGCCTGTACTACACCTCTGCCCCTAACACCAGCTGGATCAACCAGTGTTCAGCCTCTTTGTCGAAGTCACTGTGTATACATCCCTGACTTGGTTTACCACACTATCATATTGTCCTTTAATTCTATAATACCTTTAGGGAGTGCTCTTTTGGCTTTCCTTTCTATTTCCCTTCCTTATCTCTTACCATAGTATTTGCCATGTAGTCACTGCTTTTGATGGTTAACTTTATGTGTCTACTTGGCTACAGTAGCCAGATAGTTGGTCAAACACCAGTCTGGATATGTCTGTGAAGTTATTTTTAGGATTAGATTTTGTAGTCTTTGAGTAAAGCAGATTATACTCCATAATTGGGTGGGCCTCGTCAAATCAGTTTAAACCCTTAAAGAGAGAAAAAAAAACAAGGTCCCCTGAAGAAGAGGGAATTCTGCCTCCAAACTGTCTTCAGACTTGAGTTGCAACGTCAACTCTTCCCTGGGTCTCCAGCCTGCAGATTTTGAAATTCTTGTGGATGTCTGGCTTTGCCTCACTTCCACGAGTGCTAGTTGTCTGGCTTCTCTCCTGTTGGCCATACTCCTCAGATTCTGCACACTAATGAACTTGAACTGTCCATCTTGTTAGTTCGGAAGCCTGCAAATGATGATTACATATTCAGCAGGTCAAATTTGAGAAGTTTTTGAAATTAAAAAATATTTTGTGTGTACTAGCTTGCTCTAAAATTAGGGAAATTGAATCAACTGATGTAAAAGAGGAAAGGGCATGTGTTAGAAATTTATGTGATACCTGGTCAATAGATATTTTATCATATAGACCCCAAATGGAGGAAAACTAGGGAATAGAAAACCAACTTATTGCAAATCATATCTAATTCAAAACAACTAATATTTCTCATGCAAATATTTGACTTTCTAACAGAAATAGCACGTACATGCAAATCAATAAATTTGGTTCTTTTTTGCAGTCTGATAGTTTTTACATTTCTGGACACCAGAGTATGCTTGCCATCATCTGCAAATATGTATGAAAAGTTAGTTTCTGGTTGATTAGGAATATGCACATCCGTTGGTTTCATGTTGGTAACAGATGTCTTGTGGGTAACAGATGTCTTGGCTTTTACAGACTAATTGGCAAAAGGGGGGAAAGGGGATAATTAAAGGGGTGGGAGGAGACAACAGGGAAAGTGCAATCTTCCTTGTGGGGGAAAATCTAACAGACCTCCTTATTACAGGCAATTACCTCCTTCTTCAACTTCATTTGCTGTCTCTTTCCATGTGACTCAAGCTGAGTATACCAGGAAAGTATAAAATAAAGAATCATAAGGCTGGGCTGGTCTGATAGCAACCAGGTTTATCCTGTCATGGAATATTCTAGTATAATTGACTAATTTAACAGCAGATTAAAGAAAAAAAACAAACTATGAAAGCCTAAGTGTAATCACTAATGGAAACTTATCTTTTAATTGGCAACACAAGGGTTCTGTGTTGAGGATGGTTGACATAAATATGGTTTAATTATATACAAAATGTGACCATCTAGTGGATCAGTGGGAAATGAAAAAGGCAAGATTGAATATGCTGTCTGTTAGATATACACCTTAGACTCTTTTAATTTGCTGTTTGTTCTGTCAGGGCTATAGTACTGCCAGTTGACCTGGAATAAATGAGAACATTTAGCAGATGTTTGATAATCGTCAACAAATTCTCAATTTTGCCAGTGTTTTCCATTGTGCAGCATTTAAAGTAAGGTGTCATTTACTATGTCTTAACTATATTACTTAGGTCTATATTCTTCTGATTAATATCTTTTACTTTAAACTGAAGGAAATTTTGTAGCCTGTTAAACAGTCAGTGAGCATCCGCATTATTCCTTGATGAGAACTAGTATGTAATCAATCATTCTTATGAGAAGCTAATACTGCTTCGAAGAGAAAGTATCAGGTTAGGTACTTAGAAGCTTACACTTAATCCAAAATTCAGATAACCCAAAAGATAAGCTTATTTATGCTTGATGCAAGGCACATGCTCTTGACTTTTATTGGACCACCTGTCGCCTCAGAAAATAGGTAGGTAGAATTTGTTTAAAAATATCAAGTGTTTCAAAATGTTGTTAGGACAATACAGATCGAAATCTCAACTGTTAGTTGACTATTAATTCCTCTCTGCTGTCTTATAATTAGATTTTATTCACAATTTCTAGAAACTAATGAGGTGGGAGAATGGTTTCTGTCCCCATTTAAAAAATGCCAGCTTTGGTAAAATAGAAGCAATGTGGCTCAAGTAGTCTAGTGGCCACATTGATTCAGTCACTTGATCTTTTTGAGCCCCATTTCATGACCTATAGAATGGAGACAGTGACAGGTAACTCCCACAGTTGCACTGGGAATTATATACAATGATAAATACATGAAAAACTAACACATGTTTAGTCGCTGACTATTTACAGTTATAGTCACTAAGTGGGTCTGTATTCCTTAGTTGCCTTGGTTTCCAGGCTAGGCTTCTCTTGGAAACAGAAAATTCCAGGAGACTCTGATGAGTCTAGTAACAAACGGATTGAGTATGGAAGAAGACCTACTCTTCCCAACTTCAGCCCCTTAAAATATGAGATTGAAGAATAACCACAGTGGAGTCAGTTTCTTGGTATCAAAGAGTTTTCTGTATTTTGTAATTGTAAAAATCCATACATTATAAATTCATCAGTCATAAAATCTTGGGACCATGTGTGACTTCAAGATTTCTGGACCCACTTCCTCCTTCCCAGTTTATTTCTCATTTTCAGAGGAGGGCAGGGAGAGCCTGTGAGGCTATTCATCTCCAGAGTCAACTAGAGAGTGAGAGACAGAGCTGGGCCTGGGGCTTTCATCTCTCCCTGGGCCCTTATCTGGACCATCACCAGACACTGCCCTGTTGTGGGACTGTCTGTCTACGCTCCTGCATCAACAATTAAAAGTACAATAAAATTGAACTCACTGGGCAGAGCAAAACGATATGTATTCCCCTGTTATGCCTTTTAAGTGATCCGTGCACCCTAGTTTATTCAGCCATTCCTCTACGGATTACAAATGTATTTTGATTATTTGCATAGGACAACAGCTTTACCTCCTCCAGTGGGAAAAGACATAGTCATTAATATTTACATAGCACTTTCTATGTACCAGACACTGTTCTAAGGACTTTACATAGATTAATTTATTCTTAATAACAATATAGGTTATTTTTTCATAACAACTGTATGAAGAAGTATATTTTTATCTTTCATATAAGGAAATGGAGGCACAGAGGGGCCAGTAATGCCCAGGATTACAAAGCTAGTAGCTTTGAAGGCCTTAGTCTGGTGGAATTGGAAGATGCCAGAGGGAGTTCAATTTCAAAAGACACCTGGATGAATGGATCCACATTGTATGAACTTACTTTTATGCAAGGAAAGTGATTTAAAATGCAAATCACCTAGATTTTGTAAATCTAGTTCTACTGACTTCCAGTCCAGATTATAAAGTTCTTTCATAGCACATAAATATCAACAACATCATATATTGATATTGATCGCCATTGGAATAAATAGAAAAATGAGCCATTATGCTTCATCCAATGTCCATAGCAAAATTGTATTTTATTTTATGATTGTATTTCTCTTAGCATGTAAGAATGAAAATGTTTGTGAGGATGATATTTTAGTAGTCAAGAAAAATTATCAAAAGAAGAGATAATTTCTATTAATCAATATGTATTTTTTCTTTCTTAGCCTACTTATTTAGAAATGTTACCCATATTTGTTCTTAACCTGGTATTTGAAATTGAGTATATTAATTGCCACTTATGTATAAAATGTTTTGTAGATATAAAATCAGCTCTAATTTGACTAGTAATTTAGACTAATATCTGAATGAAAATTATTGCATGGTAAAACTTTGGATACCCAGGTAATGGCAGAGGGGGGTAGTTATGATTTAAGAAAGTTTATTAAAGTAAAAATACAAAAGGTTTATTCAGATTGTACTATTTTAAAATAATGTGATTAAATAAGATTTAAATAAATTACTCACAATCTCTGTACTTTTCTGGCTGAAAGATATTTTACATGAAAACAGAATTACTGTACCACTGGAACATGTGAGTTAATGTGTGTGTGTGTGTGTGTGTGTGTGTGTGAAGTGAGGAGTGTGGAGGAGACTTGTGAAGCAAACAAATGAAAAAGGCACAATCTAGTTTGTGAAAGTTTTATTGCAGTAGATATATGAAATTCTACAATGGGTGTGCTTTTCTGTATTGAATAGATGTGCTCATTAAAGAGAATTGCCCGAAGTCATGATCCATGTTCCAATGACTCTTCTTCTAATACGTGTTCTTTAAGTGAACAGGGGAAGTATAATGTCTCATCAGTGTCTTAAAGATACTGTGACAATAATGACCATGTTAAATATCACAGAATGTGCATGTAAAGAATCACACTATTTTTTTAGGGCTGTGAATATCTGTGGTCAGGCTTGTGTTTAGCACATTCACTTGATTACAGCAGTGAGAGAGAATGAATACAATGAACTGGATTGCCTGGTTACATAGCTGCCGTAACCACACTTAGTGCCCCCTTGGTCTCTGTGTTACTGTTTTCTAGTGTTTCATAGGAGCTAGTGATTTAGGAATGAGCTGATTGAACTTATGGAGAAGGGATTTAGACCATGGATGAAGAAGTTGTTTTAAAATATAAAAGCAATAAATTCACAAAAAATACAAGCAAAGTAAATGATGATTGGGCAACCTGTTTAACAAAACATGTGACTGAGAGGGAGTTAGTATGTTTAGCATGTGTTTATCCAGTGTCGTTTATTTAATCCCTATCTCAATTTTCACTAAGACTGAATTTCTACACTTATTATGAAACAAATTTGCATGACGAAGATCTTTTGTATCTTAAAGCTTTTTTGCCTTATACTTTTCAGGACTGAAGTGTGTATGTCTTTTGTGTGACTCTTCAAACTTTACCTGCCAAACTGAAGGAGCATGTTGGGCTTCAGTTATGCTAACCAATGGAAAAGAACAGGTGATCAAGTCCTGTGTCTCTCTCCCAGAGTTAAATGCTCAAGTCTTCTGTCACAGTTCCAACAATGTTACCAAAACTGAATGCTGCTTCACGGATTTCTGCAACAACATAACACTGCACCTTCCAACAGGTAAGGGGTTCATACATTCCAAATGCTCTTGGGAAGTCATACACATGGTAGAGATCAACCCATTTTATGTTTCTTTAAATACAATCTGTTTTGCAATTCTCTCTTTCTCTCTCTCTCTCTTTTTTTCCTTTGGGACTGGTAACATTCTCTAAAGCCTAGCTGAGGTTGATTTTTTAAAATTGTGCAAGACTGTCAAAACCTTGACAACAGCATTACAATCTTGAAAAAATTTGTCCATGTTAATTGCATTTTTGGCAGTGATTAATGGACCTAAAATAAATGTAAATTTTTTTGACCTTCTTTAGAGGAAAGACATATTAATGTATGCCAGGAGAAGAAAAAAGAAAGAAAAGAATGAAACTAAAAAATATATAGATTTATAACTTTTATGGAGACAGAATCTTTTTTTTATATGGCTACCTTCTGCAAGGCTTCTTTTCGACATTTTATCTATTTACTTTTTATTTTTTCCCTTTTTTTATTGTTGTTCAATTGCATGGCTTCTTTATGTGCCCACATTTATGTGAAAACATTCATTAGCAGAAAGATATTATTGTTCAGATATATTTTTGCTTTCTCCCAGTTTCATGATGTTTTATCCCAATTTACAAGATGCCAAAAATCTTAATCTCACCTTTTTTCAGCAGTCTGGAACCCAAGATTTGGGGAGATATTAAAGTGCAAGTAATTCAAACTAAAAACTAATTTATGACATGAAAACATCATGTTAATGACTCTTTTCAATATTTATTAATATAATAATAATTCAGAGCTTATTGATATATTAGTATCTATACACACACATATTCTTTCTTATAAATTAACATTTTAAGGTACTGTTATCCAATCTCAGATGTTTATATATCTTCATATTAATATTCTATTATAGTATTTTAACCTATTTTTAAAATAAATGGGCTGTCTTCCCTTTTTTTTACTGAAAAACATTTGTTTTATTCAGAACCTTGAAATCATTACCACAAATAAAAAGCCAGTTTACTTGCCATAAATAGATAACTACATAAAAATTAAATGTATTTCTGCATTACAGGTAGGTATATTTTGTATTTCCTTGTTGTTTAAAAGAGAGAATAAAGAGGTGTTAAATGCCTACTAGCACAAAATGAGTTTTTTTGATACATAATCAGAAAAAATTAAGCGAGTCAGGAGAATGACCGTGTTGTGTGCTGTCATGTCTGGTTTACCATTCCGACTCATCTCCAGAGCCCTTAAACTCCTTTCACGTACCACACTGGCACTTGTCTAGCTCTCTGGGAAAGACTGTGCTTTGAGGCATTACCTATATATTTCAACCTCAGAGGTTATACTTGGCATATTTCATCCTGCTACCTGCAGTCTTGCTTTTGGACTACACTTACTCTCTCTCAGATTCCGTTAGAGTTCTCGGTGTGGTAGTGATCTGGCATCTATTCTAGACATTGTTTTTTCTTTATATTTCCCTCCTGGTTACCTGTGGGCCACAGACAGCCTACAGTGAAGGCTCCCTATATTTGATGTTAGTGTAACCCATGACCAAGATCCAAAAGATTAAGTAGAGGAAGGACGTCTCCTTGTTAGTCTGTGGTAGTGGTCTCCTCAATATGCCTTCCAAATAATGACTTACTTGCAAGACCACAGTCTGCCACTCGGTAGGGGTCTAAGACAGTACTTACACTGCAATAAAGGGGCTTGGAGGACAAAATGGTTTGTGGGTATTTGGGCAAATTAAAAATACTTAGACCATCTGGTATGTAGGTTCTTCCCAGCCCAACAAAAATTCAGACTTACTTTAGAGAAGTCTATACCCTTCTCTCAAGTATGGTCAGGAGCCAGTCTTTCATTTTTAAAACCAATTTTATTGAGGTTAATTTGGATATAATGAAATGCACACATTTTAAGTGAACAATCTGGTGAATTTTGACACATATGTACACCCACTACCACAGTTCCATTACCTCAAAATGATCTGTCAATCCCCACTTTCATTAAAGCTAGATGACTGACTTATTTTCTATCTGTGTCAATAGATTTATTTGTTCCTAAAGTTTCACATAAAAGAAGTCATAGGGTACCTATTTTGCATTTGGTTTCTTTCACTTGGTGTGTTTTTTGAGATTTATTCATATCACTGGGTGTATCCATAGCTTGTTCCTTTTTTTATCTCTGGGTAATATCTCATTGTTTGAATATACTACTATTGTTTTTTTTTGTTTTGTTTTTTGTCTTATCTATTCACCTACTGATGAGCAGTCAGGTTATTCCCATTTTTGGACTGTTATTAATAATAAATAAGCTGCTATGAACATTCACATGTAAGTCTTTTGATAGATGTTTTCATTTTTTTTTGAGAAAGTAACCTAGGAGTGGCATTGCAGGGTTATGTGATATATAACTTTATAAATATAATTTCCCTACGATTTTCAAATTGCTGATAAAATTTTACATCTCCAATAGAAATGTATGATAGTTCCAGTTGGTCCATATTCTTGTCAACATTGGTATAATCAGTTTTTTTTTTTAAAAATTAGCGGTTCAAGTGATATAGAGTGGCATTTCCCTGATAACTAATGATGTTTGATTATTTTTACATGTGCATATTGGACATTTGTGTATCTTCCTTTATAGAGTAACAAATCTTTTGCACACTTTAAAAATTGTATTAGCTCATTATGGTTGAATTTAATAGTTCTTTATGTATTCTGAACACAAGTCCTTCATCAGATGTGTATATTATGACTATTTTTCCTGTGAATCAACATTTTGTCTACTTAAAGGTATCTTTTGTAGATTAAAATTTTATGAAGTATATTTTATCCTTTTTATTATTATCATGATTCATTGTTTTGTGTCCTAATTGAGAAGTCTTTATCTGAAGGTCAAAAATATTTTCTAATAAAAATTTTAACATTTAAGTTTTCATATTTAGGTCTATATTCAGTTTCTTGATTCTCGTAGCTTTATAATAAGTATTAAAATTAGGTCTTGTGATCTTTCAATTTTATTCTTTTTTGGAATTAATTTGGGTATTTTACATCCTTTGCATTTCCACTTAAATTTTAGAATTAGCTCGACAGTTTTTACAAAACACATGCAGAGATTTTGATTAGAATGAGTTGAATATATACAGTAGATTAATTTAGAAAGAGCAGTCATGTTAACAATAAATCTTTGGTTCATGAACATAGTATGTTTTTCCATTGATTTGTTTTATCTTCAATTACTCTTAGTGGTGGTTTATAGTTATCAGCAAACAGGTCTTATACATTGTTCATTGACTTTATTTGTAAGTATTGCATACTTTTGGATGATATTGTGAACGATATTTTTAATATCTTACTTTCTAAATGTTAATTGCTATTATATGAAAAATTAATGTTGTATACTTACCATATTTCTTACAAACCTGCCGAAATAACTTATATTAGTGGTAGTAGATTTTTTCAGATTTTTTGACATTTTTACATGTACAGTCACCTGTGAATAAAGACAGTTTTACATCTTCCACTCTGATGCCTGTGTATTTTATTTCTTTCTCTTGCCTTTTGCACTGGCTAGGACTGTCAATCAGATGAGTAGGAGTGGTGAGACTGCCTTTTTCCTCATCCTAGAAGGAATGTCCTCACTCTTTATTTAGTTTTTTGGAGATGTTTGTCATCAGTAGAGGAAAATTAATTTTATTCCTAGTTTAGGGGAAAATTTTTTTTGTCATGAACAAATATTAAATTTTTTCAAGTAGCCTCATGAATTTATGAGATTATCCCATGATTTTTCTTTTTTAGTCTATCGATATTACAGACTACATTAATTAATTTTTAACTATCATTCATAATAGTAAGATATGTGTTGTCTATCCAGTAATTAACCCTATGTGATATTTGATTGAATTCCTTTTTTTAACTTAAAGCAAGGATTTGTATCTTTCAAAGGCATTGTATGGTCCATTGACAAGAAAAGGAACAGGACTGCGTGCAGTCACCTCACGGCAGGTCATTCTCTCTGTGAGGCAGCACGAAAAGGTTATTAGCTTCCACATGATCTCACCTTTAACAGGAACCTAAACAACAAAACAAACAAACAAGCAAAATATAACCAAAGACTCTGAAATAGAGAACAGGCTGACAGTGACCAGAGGGGAGAGGGGAGGGAATTTCAGGGGAAAAGGAAAAGGGTTTACAGGAACAAGTATAAA
>PVKM010012815.1:0-31130 GCA_004027735.1 Carollia perspicillata | reverse complement strand
GGTCATGTTCATTCATTTCAACTTTTCTTACAAAGCATTCAGAATGGAATACATTAGCCAGCTCATCTTTCCCTCTATTTCATAAAGAACAGAGTACTATTTCTTTAGAGAGAGCATCTCATGGAATAGGCACAATTTCTGGCAGTGAAACAGCTTGACAAATATAGTAAGAGATATGCAACAGTTGTTCAATGTGATTTCTAAGCAGATAGGAGCATGGAACAAAAAGAGACAGGGGCTTCGACACAATAAAGCACCTTGAACTTCCCGGGGTATTTGCTCTTTGGAGGCTTTGAAACATCTCTGCAACAGGCTCCTGGAATATCTCCAGTCTTTTCCTTCTGAGAAAATGGAATCTCTAAAACATGACTCTTACCATACATAAATCTCATTATCTTTTTTTCATTCCATCTCCCAAGGCCCACACCATTTCAGATACATCCACGCTAACCCTCAGAGGTAGGGTTCTACAAAGGATGTATGTACTATATGGAAGAATAAATAGTTCAACAGAAAAACTTCAAATCAGCTATAAGATGATCACAAAAACTAGTTTTTTAAGTGTATTTTATTGATTATGCTATTACAGTTGTCTCAGTTTTTCCCTTATTGTCCCCCTCTGCCCAGTACCCCCCTTTCCCTCCAGCACCAATTATTACAGGAAAACCAGAGTTTTTAACCTGAGCTGCTTGAGTCAGGGATAATTGCATAGTGGGATTCAAGAAGGGAGAAAAAGAGAAGGAAAAAAAGGACTGGGCTCTGAAGATAGTAGACAGAGAGTCCCAAGCCCTTCTCAAACCTGAAAATCAACTTTGGTTCCCACCTAAGGCCAGGGGTATCTGTGAAGTCCTTTCCACCTCAGAAGTGAGGAGATAGATAGTGATACGATGAAGCTTAGCCCCGGGCCCCCTCACCTGCATGGGGCCCTTTCTGATTTTATATCTGTGTTTTGAATTCTTCCTTCAGGAGGCCTTCCCAAATTGCTCAAGACTTAGGACCCTTAATATTTGGATTCATTTCTGTACCACACATTTGCTGAAGTATCCCTTCATCATTTCTATAAGCATAAGCAAAACAAGAGACACAAACAAAACAACAACAACAACAAAAAAAAAAAACACTAAGCATTTAGAAACACTTAGGGCTGGTTACCCAATGACTGTGCTTGAAATTCTTCAAAGGTTTCCCGTGGCACTTTGAAATCCAAACTCCTCCTATGGTTTGCAAAGCTCTCCCGTGTGGCATTGGAAGCAGCCACAAGCAAGATGTAAATGAATATGTGTGGCTATTACCCAATTAACCTTGATTTACAGAGACAGACAACAGGCTGGATTTGGCAATGGGTTATAATCTGTCATTCTCTGGTTTAATGATAAGAAAGGGGGGGATTTCTTCTCAGGAATCTGGATAATGGGCGGGGGGGAGGGGCTGGGAGAGGATAATGAAGTCGAAGAGAAATCCCAGGGTTAGATCAGATGGAGCTTTGTAGGCTACATTGAAGGATTTGGGATTAATTCCAACGGCCTGGGGAAACTTGTAAATATTTTTAGACAGGGACAGGAATATTTTCAAACAGGGATGTGAAGTGATTTGGTTCACACTGCAGCAGGACGACTTTGGCTATTGTAAGACACAGACTCCGGGGAAGCGAGAGTGCAGGTAAGGTGACCAGTCAGCGTAAACTCACGACGGTGGTGGCTCCCATCCTTCTGCCCGTGTGTTAGCAGTAAAAACAGGGAGGAGCTGCCACGTTGGAGACTTGGCTCAAAAAGAGAGCCAGCAAGATTTGCTGAGAGAGAGAGATATCTGTCAAGGGGGCGTTGAGCAAATGAACTAGGAAGATAAAAACGTAAATTTGAGATTTCAGTGCTAATACAATTTCTAGGGTTGGCAAGGTCAGAGGAATGAATGTTCACAGAAGTGGCTGACTGTGGGTAGCAGCACTAAAAAAAAATGAGAATTGAAAATGAGGAGGGAGCCTGAGAAACTATGCTCAAAGAGAAATGAAAAATGATGTGATAACCGTGACCTCTGAGTCAGCAGTGACCATGATGATACAAAAAGCCAGCTGCATCCTGTGCTGTTCATTTGACATGATACTTGCATCAAAGAGCCATCTCTCCACAGATCTGACTAGTGACCAGCACAACAGCAGAAGCGAGTAAATCACAAGAGCCACCGTTGCCTAGCATGAGACAGGCAAACCTTGGCGGCTTGCTCCTCACAGTTCCCACAAAGAAACACTCTTGCTTGGAAGCTGGTCTTGATATGCTCACACAGTCAAATGCATATCCATCCAACACCACCCAAAAAGTAAAACTGAAAAGCACTGGCATCTTTATGGGGCTCATTCGCAAAATGCCACAAACCCCTTCTTGCTCTCAGTAATCCGCAAAACCCACAACTGTCCCACAGGCTTCCTTCTGTCTCCAAAACTTCCCAGAACCTCCTCTGAAACCTGACCTAGGCTAGTTTTTTTCTATCTTGTCCCTCATTCTCTTAAGCTTTTCCATTCTGAGTATTTCTTCCCAACCTTAACTGATTGAGCCGGTCTCAGTACTTTTTATTATTAACCCAGTTCATAGCAAAGTACCAGGAACTAAGTGGCAAAGTCCGCATTGTCCTGAGCAGGCAGGAAAGGGAAGACTCGGTGATACTTAGAGTGGTAATTCTCAAGTGTCAGCAGGCATCAGCCCAACTAAAGTGACTATTAAAATGAAGATTCCCGGGCTCCATCCTCCGAGACTGGCTTGATAGGTCTGGGGTGGGGGTGGGACACTGAGAATTTGCGTTTCTAACAAGCTGCCAGGTGGATGCTGACACTGCTGGTCCACCAACTACACTCAAGGAACAGATTTTAAGGGTGATTTGGACAAGACCCATGGCAGTTCACTGCAGGGTTTCATAGTGACTAACATATACAAATTATTTTCTTTCAGGATAGGTAGATAGATGAGAGAGAGAAAGAGAATAGTGGTTTATTTTACATGTCAACTGGACTGGGTTAAGGGATGCCCAGAGAGCTGCTAATACATTCCTTTGGGTGTATCTGCATGGGTGTTTCTCAAAGAGATGAGCATTTAAATCGGTAGACTGAGCAAAGAAGGTCACCCTCACCAGTTTGGGAGGGTCCCATCTAATTGACTAAGGACCAGAACAGGACAGAAAGGTGGAGGAAGGCCTAATTTGCTCTTTTTTGCTTGAAAAGGGACATCCACTTTCCCTGCCCTTGGACATCAACGCTCTTGGTTCTTGGATTTACACCATCAGCATCCTGCCGATTCTTGGGCCACTACACTTGGACTGAGCTGCACCATCAGCTCTCCTGGTTCTTGAGTTCATGCATGGGAGACCATGGGACTTCTCAGCCTCCATGACCATAGGAGCCAATTCCTGTTTTATATGCACATTCAGAATACAGTTTCATTATTTTTGGACAAATCAATATTTTGTGTTTTATAACTATTATTCATTACTGAGTCAGGAAGTATATTAGGATTGCATATTTCTTTCTTGAATAATTTTAGCTGTGGTACATTTACATCATGGAATACTACACAGACATTAAAAAAGAACAAAATCTTACCTTTCGCGACAGCATGGATGGAACTGTAGAGCATTATGTTAAGTGAAATAAGTCAGTCAGAAAAAAACAAATACCATATGATTTCACTTATATAAGGAATCTAATGAATAATAAATTAACAAACAGAAGAGAAAAGGACTCATAGATCCAGAGAACAGATTAACAGCTGTCAGAGCAAAAGGAGTAGGGTGGCTAGATGAAAAAGGTAAAGGGATTAAGCAAAAAAAGACCCAACAACAACAACAAAAACTTCATAGACGCAGACAACTGTGTGGTGATTACCAGAGGGAAGGGGTGGGGGGATGTAGGAGAGGCTGGAGGGGGGATAAATGGTGAGGGAAGGTGACTGACCTGGGTTGATAGACACGCAATGTGACATACAGATGACATATTATAGAATTGTACCCCTGAAACCTATATAATTTTGTTAACCAATGTCACCCCAATAAATTCAATTTTAAAAATTCAGACGGGGGAGGGGTGGGGAGAAAATACAGATGACCGTAACTGAACAACAATAAAATAATTTAAATAAAACAAAAAAAAATTTAGACATAATAGGATATCAGAACAAGAAGTCACCAAGAGAACTAACACTATCCCACTTGAGTTAATCACTTGAGTAATAACAATAATAATAATGATTTTATATTATTCTCGGAATACATTGCTTCTACTTGATTTACATTCCTTTTTTCTTTTTCTTTTTAAATTTCTCTTGAGACTCAGGTTAAATCTTCCCATAGTCTTCAATGACTCTTCACTTAGTTTTCTACATGGACAAACTGGTACACAGGTCTAGCATATCTGCTTTCTTTTTTGTTTTCTGGAAATACCTCCCTTCCTCCTCCCCCCAGCCCTCCGTCATCCTGTACCAGGTGCTCTGGGCCTTCTCTTCTCTTCTTTCCCACTCGACACCCCTTGTGGCCTGGGTCCCAGTCCTCCTCTTTCCTGATTTAATCTCTTGTTCTGTAGGAACACATCTTTCTATAGTTGGCTGAGAATGTGTGTGGGAGATGTGAAAATAATAAAAAGACTCTTCCTGTTTGAAAATGTCTTCATATTAATTTCACACTGGATTGATCATTTCATAAAGTATAGATTTCTAGGTTAGAAATCGTTCTTCTGAGAAATTGGAAGCATTCACCAGGACCTTCTAGCTTCCCATCTTGCAGTTGAAGGGCTGGATGCCATTGTTAGTCCAAATCCTTGTATGTGACTGGTTTCTGCTTTGTTTTCTCTCTCTCTTTCTCAGCTTTTAGGATCTCTATATTCCTGAAATTTTATGATCATATGCCCTTGCATAGGTTTTTTTTCCAATCATCATATCAGCTATACAGTGGCATTTCGCATCTAAAAACTCATGTCCTTCGATTCTGAAATTTTTTATAAATCATTGATAACATTTCTGTTATAGGTTGTGTCCTCATTTTTCCTTAGAAAACCTTGGTCACCATCACTGTGAGTCCTGTGCAGAGCAGACCTGGAAGCCTTGTCATGGGATAAGAGGGAAACACACCGGAGGGCAACCTGAGGTCATTACAACCTCATTTGCAGGGAGCAGAAGAGGCTCCGCAATGAAGGGACAGCGTGAGGTAAGGTGGCTTGAGGGTGAGAAAGGTACCACTTTGCAACTTTTAGGTTGGTCCTTATCAACTCATTTCTAATAGCCAAGACCAGCGATTTTCACCTTTTTTCATCTCGTGGCACATATAAACTACTAAAATTCTGCAGCATGCCAAGAAATATATTTTTTGCCAATCTGACAGAAAACAAAAAGGTATCATTTTGATTCATTCACACCACAAGACTATTGTTGTGTTGGCTGTTGTCATTTTCTTATTCAGCGATCTAAGGGAAAAGAGGTCAGTGCCCCTGACTAAACAGTCAGGTACTGCATGTTCTAAAACTTCTAGTGGCACAGCCATTGAAAATCACTGGCCAAGACAACTGACTTTTAACTGTCCACCCACTGCTATCTTGCTCTGTGTCCTGGGACAGGGAAGCGGCAGGAAAGGTAGGCCCGACTGGGGGTGTTTATCCACAGGAGTGTGCCTGTCTGGCGGCCTCCTGTGAACAGAACTGTTTGTTGGGCGCACTCACACATATGTGCCCCGTCTGGCCATCATTCTGCTTGTGATCATGTTTCATTTACCCAGATACGGTCATCAAAAAAATATCATAATAACTATCGCTATTGTATAAAAGGACTCCAGTTTTCAGAAGCATAATAAACCTTCTGTATTCCAACCATAAAAAGAATTTTCCCACCCCTCCTCCTATTTCTCTTGGAACATCAGCAAATTGAATTGCAGGGGAAATATAATGAAAAGATTTTAAGTTATCCTGCAGACATGAAGACATGGGAAATTGGCTATAAAATTACATTTGGGTATTTTTGCTTATTCCCTGTTCAAACTCTGTCCAAAATTTCTTCCCCTTTCTTGCCTCTGTACTGTGCAAGTCTATAGCCAGCCAGCCTTTTATTAACTTTCCTCTTTACCCGCCACCACCCTCCAGAATGTGTAGCGGCATTAGAGACTCATTCATCATTGCCTGAATTGTTAAAAGAAAAGAGACCATAACAAAGAGCCCCCTACCATTGCCAAGATACACTGTGATCAGCCACAGAAGGCAGTACATATTCCATACTTATTCTAAGTATCAGCAGTTTTAAAGAAAGCCGAGATGCATGACCCAATATGCAACGTGTGCACCTGGATGTAGATAACCAGATGTGCTATGCAGAAGGCAGAGGCTGCATTAGAAGTTATCGATTAAACCTCAAACTAGAGTTCATGTGGTGCTTCAATAGGAAACACCACAAGCTGTTTTCCCTTGCTTTTCCTTTTTTTTTTTTTTTCCTTTTCATTTTTTCTCCCCTCTTACTCTTCTCTGGATTAAAGGGTGAGGAGTGATGAGAATAGTAATAATGATGTAGATTATAATCAAAATCACACTCTCTGTGAAAGATGGGGTACACTCTTTACCTAGAACATCCTGATTTTTTCCCCTTAGACTTTAAACATGAAAATGTGGTATTTACATTAATCTCTTTGTTCTTCATCTTGAACATAATTCATGGCCCTACAATCTGAAGAGTATGTTACCTGCTCAATACTGAAGCGAGACTCAAAGCAAGTCTTGTTCAAAAGGTATGTGATGGGGTCAAACTCAAATTACCCAAAGGGACTTGAGTGCATGAACTAAGTTCATAAATGTTTAAGGGAGTCTAGCTTTGAGCTCTCCCACAGGACAAGGCAAAAGGGAAAAGAAATCAAATAAATTCCAGGCAGATAAGCAGTCTGGGTAAAGGACAAGAGTAGTAGGAGAGGGAGGAGGTAGAGGAAAGGAGATCATAAAGCTAGGAAAGAGAAAGGTTCATTAAACTCAAGTTTGAAAGGAAATTGTACTAACAGTTCATGAACAGAAATCAAAACAAGAGGGAGATGTTCCCAGGACACTGGGCAAGTCGGCATCTGGCAGCTGACTTGTACACAGGGCAATGTGAAAGACGTAGACAGAAGACACAGTGGAGTGAGCATTTGAGAGGGTTCAGGGCGGGCTCCATTTTCAATCACTGAAATTGTGAGAAATGCTACATAGCTAAATCTTCAATTAAAAACCGAAAGCTTCAACCACAATGGTGGTTGGGTTACCAGCATTGTTCGTAAATGAACTAAAACCTCTTTCATGAAACTTAGCTAAGAGACTAAAGAGCAATATATGAGTATTGCAGATTATGCTGTTTCTTGGCCCATTCTGAACTTGTTCTTATTTCTTCTTTGCTTTAAGCAGCTCCCTTGGCATTTATCAGTAAATTATGATCACACGCAAAGGTTCATGGCCAGAATTGGCAGAAAAACTCAAAACGGCACATTAAAAAATTCTCATGGGAATTCTTTATGACATTCGCGAACTGGGAACATTCTAGCAAATGTATGTAGGAAAGAAGATTCACCACATAAGTTGCGTTTCTCTCTGCAGGAAATGATAGTCCAGTATCAACAATGTTTCCCGCAGGCGGTCCCCTTAGTCACAGGAGTCCAGCTGCTCTTGTTAACAACAAAAGCATGATTTATCTCTCAAGGATGTAAAGTAATGAAAGGCATAAATGAGAAAGTTATGGCTTACACAGATGGGATTGATCCCACGGGACAATGACTTTCCCACCACTCTGTCTTCTCCTTTATATACTCTGGTACCGAGCCACATCTCAGGATCGTTCTGGTTAAATGCCCCATCCTTATTCTGATATTTTACTTTATTCAGGCTTCGCTTCCTGTAGCCAGAAATTCATTAATCGAATTACTTTAATTTTTGATGTAAACACTTTTCTCTAGGGCAAGATTCATTTTGTTTGATTGTATAGTTGTTTTCTGTATATATATTCATTTATACAAGTGAAGCTATAATTTTAAACACAGTGAATCATTTTTCTGAAGCACAATTCCCAGTCTTGCCTTCCCTTTCCTGTCCATTTTGAAAGAAAGAAAATATTCGACTCAAGACATAATTTCTGCCTGAGGAGACAGATGAATGCAGAAAATAGGAAATCACACCCAACTAAAAGTCACACCCAAGGATCCAGCTGACAAAAAGACCAATAATTTTATCTCTTCTTTTATACATCATTGTCAGATGTCTTTTTCCTGACTTACTATAGTGCTTCTTTCTAGAATTTAAACAACCAAAAAGTTCAGATAACTGGAGTTTTTTTCTGTGTTTCACGTCAGTAAAACTGAGACAAACCAAACAAAGGGATATTAAAGGCAGGCCTTTTCTGTTGTCGTGCTGTTGTTTTCCCACTTTTCGCAGCAGTCATTGGGTCAGGACACTGCAGATGAGTCGCCTGCATTTTACACGCCTATGACACTCGATAATGTATGCACGATCAAGCACAATTCTATCGGGGCTCTTCATGACATGAACCATCAAGGGAAGAAAAAATCCATGTTAATGCTGTGTCCTATATGTTATTTGAAGTTTTAAAACTTGGATCAAAGTAACCGCAACCTTTTCTTCATCAGGACACTTCCATGTATATACACAATTTACTAGTGGTAAAAGTGGTCTAAACTCAATAGTAAACACACGTACACACATTCAAAATAGTTTTAACAGAAAAGTAAATTCTGTAAACAAGATTTCAAATAACCTATCAAAGAAAGAGGCCAATCACAAAAATAGCACATATTGTACTTTTCCATTTATATGAAATGTCCAGAATAGGCAAATCTGCAGAAACAAAAAGTAGATCAGTGGTCGCCAGGGGCTGGGGGCGGGGGGTTAGGAAAGGTAGGGGCAAGTGACTGCTAACATGGGCCATGGGGCATTCTTTTTCCGGTGGTGAGAATGTTCTAACCTAGATTGTTGTGATGGTTACACAGGGCTGTGAACATTGCAAAAATCAGTGAATCGTACACCCTAAATGGCTGAAATGTATGCCATGTGAACTGGGTAAATACCACCTCAGAGACAGTTTCGCTGAGCTGCCCAACACATGGGTAGGTCAATAAACCCCAACTGAGAGAGCAGCCTACCCTTTGAGGGAATCTTCTTTGCTTCACTTTCTCCTCCTCTTGCTTTGTCAGTGGTGACTGACTAATCTCTGCTCCTGTCTCTGCTTTCATCCCACTGACTTGGAATTGCACTTTCCCATCTGTTCGCGAACTTCGCTTTGAATTTCTGGTCCTCCTTAAAATATCATCAAGTGCTCTTTTAGAACGTCCGCTGATCAAAAACGCTGCCTCCTGGATCTCAGACAAAGTCTGACACCTGAGCACATTCTGCCTTTCTGGACCAGCACACTCCTGGCCTCTGCCAAATTTCCACTCGTTTGTAATCCAAACCTCATTCTTCTCTCAAGATGGGAAGTTAGAATCAAGTAAGGGGCTCTGATTGATGTCAGGCCAGGCTCCTCAAGGAGGCTTTGCTTGATCTTGTGGAAGTTCACGCATCTAAAAGGGATGTCATGAAATATAGGGGGGCTCATTATAGCGAGCACCCAATCTTTTCTGTGGCCATTATACTGACCTACAAACTAGTGGGTGTTCCATCTGGATTGGACTACCCCATCCCTCGTCAGGATGCAGGTTACAGAACACAATGCAAGGGAGTTCGCAGCAATACCCTCTGGTCCCCGGCATCAAAAGTGCCCCTATCTACCTGTCACATTCAAGGAGACCCTGGAAACACTTCTTCAAATAATAATCACTGATTTAATGTTCATGGTTGGAATGGCTTAGAAAAGTAAAAGTCCTAAGAGCTATCTGATCTCATGGAAAGACAGAAGTCAGACATGTGTTTTCCTTGGGTAGTTCAGCTTTTCCTAATTTTTCCACCCCTCGTTCACAATGCGTTTTTGCCTTCATCTGCAGATTCTCTTAGAAAGTGGTGCCTAGGTGCACAGTTGGATCACTGAGCTGTCCTGTGGCCTGATTCCCTGAAGCTTTAGATTTTGATCTGAAGAAACTCCTTGAAAGCACTGATACCTTTTTCTCATCACTGGCAAATGGCAAAGTTTTCAGATCCTGAAAGCAATGCTTTTAAGTGAGAAATACAAGAACCAATTTGTCCATCAAACCATTATTCTGCCCAAACACTTAATAATTAAAAGACAGGCCATATTACCTCAGTTAACTACCCAAAATGTTCTTTTAAAAGTTGATTTTGAAGTTGATGAGCTGCCAAAAGTCTAAGAAAAATTCTTTAGGCAAAAATTCTTTACCTGTAAGTTGTCACAATTTAAATGAATGGCTTATCCAAAATGAAATTTAAATTTCCTTGTAGCAACTTTAATTGCATGTAATTTTAAATCGTAGAAATATTTAATACAATGTCCTCATCTAATGTATAACAAAAATAAGACCCAGTGAAGAGCAGCTGTTTGCCCAAGTTTCCAAAGCTCAGTATGCAACAGCACTGGGCCTGAAAAACCCAAACCCTCAGACTCCTGAAACAGGACCTTCTGTGATGTGGCTATAATGAATGATGCTCTGAAAGGCCTTATACAATTCACACTTGACTCAAAAACTGAGGGAAGGGTAGGGACGGGCTTTGGAAGGGACAGGGAAGAAGGAGAGGATCAAAGAGCATCTTTTTGTAGGCTCCCTACAATAAAGGATATTGTGAAGACTATTGCCTATCTCCCTGAAGGAAAAATAGCAAAGACCTGGCAGCTACAGGAGCTGAGAAATAGAAGGTCAGCCCCTGCCCCAAACTCAGTTCCTGGATCCTGAAGGCCCACAGTGCACTGGGTCAGGACAAGACCAGCTCAGAATGAATCATTACTCACGCCAGCCTTAAACAGTTGCAAAACTCCCTCATACTCATTCGACTATTACTCTCTAATACCAAAATAATAATAGCAATTATATGCACTTATATTTTATAAATAAATACACATTCATCCCCAGAGGGCCATAATATAAGGGAAATAAAGAACTACAAGGAAAAAATAAGATACACTATATTTCATTAGCCCTATTGCCCAATTTTCCTTAGATTTAACCTAATTTCTCTTGTATTAGATAATCACTTTCTTCTATTGGTATAAATGGTCTATGACTATTTTTTCATAATGACCTAGTTATGGCATTGTTGAGCTGCAATTCTACAGAGCACTTTCATGGGGGCAACCAAGTGAGTCACAGAGACTCTCAGGGGGAAGGCAGAGCTCTCTGTCTGAGCACTGGATTCAGGGCATGTAAGTTATTGGCCTCCTCAGACACGGTGTTTCTTTGAGTTGAACAGAAATCTTTTAGGGAGGTTCATCCCAAGGCAAGTGTGTTTGGACAGAAGAACAGAGCCTTGTGCTGACAAGTACAGAGCCTGGGTTACATTCTGGGCCCCTGATTACTGACTTGATGATATTGGGTGAGTTATTGAACTTCTCAGTGAGATGAGACAAGCTCTACTGATGCTGTTGGGTTGTTATGGACATTCAATAAAGTAAATACATAATTGCACCTACCTCAGTGCCTACACGGTTTACATCCTCCATCACAAATAGTTAGTTCCCTTCCCTTCACTAAGGGAATCAGGGAGCTCTGACGATATGGTTGTAGAGAAAATTTGTACCAAAAACCAGGTCCATTATGGCCATGAGGACTTTGGGAAGATGAGGCCCAAACAATAGCTCAGAAAATTAGTGAGGGAACTCAAGTCTATCCAACATTAGAACCACAATTCTTAATAATCTAGACCAATGTCGTTCAAAGTGTGGTCCTTGGTCCAACAGTGTGGATATCATCCTAGACCTTTATTACAAATTGTCATCCCAAGATAAGAAGGGATCTGCAGTAAAACCCTTCAACAAAATGCACCTGAGTGCTTATTTGTGGTGACAAGAAATAAAGAAGGAGATGGGAAGATCCCATCTTACTCAGCAGCCAATCCATGGGAATAAAAGAACCAAGAAATAGAAGCAACCCAAATTTCTAGGGCTTCCAGAAAAAAAATAAGATATGAAGAGCAAGACATGGGACTGGAGTCCAGGGGCTGAGGCATAACCCACCAGCATACCCGATGGAGGCCCGCAATGGAGCTCCTTCTCGGGGACGAAACACCAGCCTGCTTTTACATCTCCCCGACACGCTCAACTGTTAGCAAAAGTTGTAGTGTTGCACAAAGATCAAGGACACACAACACTTAAAAATTCAACCACACACGTAAATATTTACCTAACAACTTCCTTGGAGTCTACAGACCTGTTCCATTTTATTAGCAGCTGAACTCCATCGTTTTAGTAAGCCACTATATTTTGCTAGGAATATGTGGGAGGAAGACATAACTTGAAGCAACTGGGAAAATATATCACCTCAGTGCTTCTAAAACTGGTGGGATGGGGGAAAGGGAAATATCTGAAGTGGTCTGTCTTTGTCAGGGAAATTAACATTTAAAAGACCTACCAGGCTCCCAGCTCCTGCAACTTCCTCTACTCAAAGTTAAGGTCACCAGAGCACATTTCCAGGTTGAAACCTTCCCCAGAATCTGGATCCAATATAATCACTAATCAGGAGAAACTGAAGGACCTCCAAATGGGTATCTCAAGTTGACATGCCTTCTATGTAATCTTATTCCTAGACCTGCTCTAGCCTGCGGTTCTGGTTGTATTTACCCTGCCTTGCTTGGCCTTGCTCTTTTGGGCAGCTCTCTCCTTGTGCTTTATTGTGTATCTACAATATGCCCACCTCAGAGCTAGATGCTGAAATCCAACTCTTTGCCTCATCTCCTGAATCTCTCCTTTCCCAAGGAGAGGAGAATAGCACCATCAGCCATCAGGAGATCTAATTACCGGCCTTGGGCTTTGTGTTCATTTTTATTGCAAGTCTCTGTGGTCAGAACCAAGATCAAACCAGCCCCCTCACAAACCACACCAAAGAAACTTTTCTGATGCCACACACAGTAGAATAAACTGGTAGCCATCCTTTGCATCTCAGTGAACATGATTTCTGCAGTTTTGCTAAATGGTTTTGTTCTGTTCTACAAACCTTTCACACAACCTAATAAGTAGAAATGTGGCTCCCACTCAGAGGCTCTGTATCCCAGATTATCTGGAGAGCTCTCAATTTTATGATGGAATTTTCCAGTCTTCAGCAAAGCCCACAATCCCCATCTCTGCCAATAACAACAACAACTAGCATTCACTGAGAACATGCTCTGTGCCTGGCATGTGCAATTACACGTAACCCTCACGACAATTCTGTGAGGTAGATGCCATCATTGTGTCCACTTATAAAGGAAGAATGAAGGGCCCAGAGGAGTAATTCACCATGGATCATAGAGTTGGAAAGCAAATGAGCGAATGAACGTTTCCGTCTTTCTTCTCTGCCCTGAGCCCATGGTCTCCATCAGCAGTTCTCGCCTGATTCTTCCCGTCCCCATGGAGTGCTCTCCTGGGTCTGGGAATGATGTCCTCCGATTGTACCTCAGTTTCTTGCGCTGAAGGAACTAGATCTGTCTTCTAAGCTGGGCACTTGCCCAATCATCTTGTCCTCTGCAGTATTTATACTCTTTCCATTAAAAAAAAAAAAAAGGCCCTGACTTAACCTTACCCTTTATTCTGTTATCTTATCAGAACTTTCACCATTTTATCTTGAGGGTGTTTTTTCCCCTGCATTTTATCATTTCCAAATGTCAGATTAATCTGTCACCATGAGTGCCCCTCTGGAGACCTCAAAACCACGGTTCATCAAGACCAAGCCAAGACCCAGCAGCCCAATATAGACGAGAGCCAAGACTTCAAATGCCATTTCCAGAATGGGGAAAAAATGAGACTGTTCTCCAGCTGCATATACATCTGTGTATTTTTTTTGAAGGTTCACTTTGAAATGCTAAAACACTCCCACATGGAAAAGATCCATCATTTTGTTGTTTATGCATCTGAATACACAAACATATGCTCGCAAATGTCCAGAGAGCCTGGTGCACAATGCCCAGCTAATTCAACCAACATGCTCCGCAGCCTGGGATTGATTTTACAGAAATTTACAAAAACAAGTATATTGCTCTTGTATAGAAATAATTTAGAGTTCAACTGGATCACTCATCTAAAAAAATTTGGACCGAATAACCCATATTTCCCTATATAGTAAAGAGTATTTTTCAAAATTTGCACTTATTTTTTTATAAAAAAGAAACTAAATAACACTTCCAATTTTTGTTCCTGTACAAATATAAGTACATGTTTATGTCATTGTATCATCCATGCATTCTGTTTTGTATTCTGCTTTTTCTTCGCGGTATTAGATATTCCTCTATACCTAAGCAAATACCACGTTTGCTTTCTTTGTGCCACAGAAGACTCATGTGCTGTGCCTCTGGGATGCTGTTGCCCTTCACCTTGTGGTGGGAGGGGTGCGGGGCAGCGGGGGCTTTTTGGAGCCATGTCCTATTTTCTCCTATTTTAAACTGAGTTATTTTTATTATTTTCATATAATTTCCTTTTTTCTCTTTAGGCATACCTCCTAGAGCACTAGCTTCAAGTAAATTTTTGCTTCTTCTAAACCGTTTACCCCAATTTTAAATGAGAGTCTAATTTAAAACACACACACGCATGCGCACATGCAGCACATGAGCAGTGGCAAAGCAAAAACTTTCAGCCCTGGCCTTCCCCACTCTTCTCCTCTAGGGCTCTCCGGAGACTGGTGTGAAGGTCACTGCCGGCAGAGGGGCGCAGACCAGGAACTGCCACATCCGAATGGAGAAGCAGTGTTAAAGTTTGGGGGATTTGTTGGGTTGGTTTTTTTTTTTTTTTTTTCAGTTTTGTCAGACTCCTCTCAAAAGGACTAAAGAAATTCACATAGTTGCAGATCTTTCTAACCATGCCTTCCTCAAAGTCCACCACTGCCACCGTGTTTTGCTCTAATATTTGACTTCTGGTATTTAAATAGACATAAAATAGCACCTAAACATTGCTTCAGAATTCCTACCTTCAATTTTGTCACGTGATTTTTCTCACTTTTCTTCTGAGTATATATATATATTGTCTTCTCAGCTCCACACTGACCTGGCTTTTAGCATTTGTATGACACATTTATATAAATTTAAGTAGCGAGCGCATATCTGTTGTATTATTTTGTATTATATTTTTCTTATTACATAGCATATATATTTGTAACAAGTTATATCTATTATTTTGTCATTTTGTTGTCTCCTTCGAAATTTTGTCCTACTATGAATTGTTACACAAATTTGTTCTTCAGCGTTATGTATTTAAGTTCCCTTACTTGAGACTCAGACCCAGGGATGCAGGCAGAGACTGGGAGGGCTCATCACAGCCAACGGAGTCGTCAATGGGGCTGTTGTCAGGCAGGCTTCCTGGATGAGGCCAAAGAGAGCAGGCAGGAAGCCACACACAGTGCCTGTGATGGAGAGTCTGGGAGAAGCTTTGCTCCAAGCGAGAAAAATTAAACTATTAAAGCTGGCCAATCAGGATACACACTGGAAGGGCTGTGTCAGCTGAGGTCAGAGAGGGATTGAGAACAGTCTGGGATGAATTTCACTGTTACTAATTCTCACCTCTGTGTGGGCTGTTGTGTGCTTTGCCAGAAAAAAAATACTTTGGAATAGGTCAGAAAAAAAGTAAGGATCATATGAGAACTTCCCATTTTATCTATGCTAATATCCTTGATTTCATCAATAGTTAGGATTTTATTTTCCCATTATAAATTTCTTATCTTGTTCCAAGAGGTGGTAGAACAATGTACAGAGGAATGAATGTATGCAACATGACAATGTTAAAATAGAAATTGAGTGAGGAAATCAGGCCAAGACAAGATAGAAATGAGTTGAATGCCAAAATGAAGTAAAAGAAGACCACCTAAAAGGATACAGAAGTATCCAGTGTCCTTTCTGCTTCTCTAGTGCTTTGCTTTTTGATAAATCTGGAGGTCCTTATTGTAATATGTGGTACATTTGTCAATAACTCATTTCTTCTCTATACCATTGCAGGTGTCCCTGCTATATTTAGTGGGTAGTGATGCCATTCTCTATTATTCTAGTATTTCTGATCTGTCATCTTTCACCCTCTTAAAATAGCTTGTAAATTCTTCTAAAATTTCAGTGTAATTATGTTTTCTCTTTTTAATCCAATGGCATGGTATTTTTATAAGCTTTATTTTTAGAATAGGCTTAGATGCACTGAAAATTACGAAGATGGTACAGAGGTCCCATATACACCTACCCATTTTCACCAATTATTAGAAGATTATATTAGTAGGGTACATTTGTTACAATTAATGAATGAATATGAATCCATTATTTAACTTTATAAAATCCACAATTTATTTATATTTCTGTAATCTTTACCTAATGTCCTTTTTCTGTTCTAGGATCCCAGTCGGGATACCAGACTGCCCTTAATCATCCTGCCTCCTTGGGCTCCTCTTTGATTGTAACAGTTTCTCAGCCTTACCCTTGTTTTTTCACAACCCTAATACTGTTGAGTATTGGCCAGGCGTTGCGTAGACTGTCCCTTGCTCTGCACCAGACTATACCCACAAGTCATATGTTAAATCCCTAAACTCCAATCTGACTCTATCTAGAGATAGGGCCTATGAAGAGGTGGTAAAGGTTAAAGGAGATCATAGCGTGGAGTTCTGATAGGGCTGGCACGCTTGTAAGAGGAGGAAGGAATATCAGCGCTCTCTCTCCACAGTATGAGGACACAGCAAGAAGGCACCATCTGTCTGTAAGCCAGGCAGCCAGCCCTCCCGGACCCGACTGTGCTGGCACCCTGGCCTCAGGCTTCCAGCCCCCAGAACTGTGAGAAAATACTTCTGCTGCTGAAGCCACCCAGTCTGTACTATTTTGTGGTGGCAGCCCAAGCTGACTAATACACCCTCAACTGGGACGGGTCTGATGTTTTTTTCTCAAGATCAGACTGGTGTTTGGGGTTTGGGGGAGGAAGACCACAGAGGTAAAATGTCATTTTCATTGTACCATAGCAGGAGTGCATACTATCAAGAGGACTTACGCTATTGATATTAACCTTGATTACCTGGATGAGGTCATGTTTGTCAGGTTTCTCCAGGGTAAAGTTATCTTTTTTCCCCATTTCCTTTTTGGAGAGGAAGTAACCACTAGGCACAGCCCACACTTAAGGAGCAGAAAATTATATCCCCCCTCTTTGAGAGCAGAGTAGCTAGATAAACTACTTGGAATTCTTCTGCATGGGAAATTTGTCTCTTCTCTCTCATTTATGTATTTACTCTCTTTCCTTATCAATAACAACAAATTTTTAAAATAAATCCTCTCGATAGTGCACTTAACTTACTCATTACTTTGAAGAGCCAATTTCAATCTTGAACGTTGTTTTAGTTATTTATCATTTCACTTATTTCTGCCCTTAATTTGATTGCAGTATCTTCTTATGCAACTACATGGAATTTTTATAGATCATGTTTTAAGGATGGCTTATGCCATTTCTATAGGAAGAAAGCCAAATGACAACTAATTTGCTTAATATACGTTGCTCTTTATTCCCATAAGAGCCAATAAGTCCATCATATTATATGAAAATAAATTTACCCGAAGTGGAGCTAAAATATCCACAAATCAATAAACAACTGTTAAACTGGATATTTTATCACTGACCTATTTATAGTTCAAGTTCTGGAACAGAAAAAAAAAGGTTTCAAATATCCAGAGAATTGCCACGGACATGTAAGAGATTTAAAAGGAACAGTTGCATTAGCTCTCTGCCTTTCACACAGCCGTGCCTTCGGGCCTGTCGGGAGAACCAGTAACTGGATTGACCGGCAGTACGGACTCCTCTCAGTCTGCACAGCACCAACAGGGCCAGAACTTCCCTCAGATCCCTGCTTCCAGGTATGACTCACCTCACTCAAGGGCAGCCAACCTTCCCTACTTTAAAGGACTTCTTTTCCTCACAGTGCTTTCAGATTCTAATGAGATCACCAGGTGTCTATTGCAAAAATACCTATTGCCCTTTACACACTTTCATCATTGGCTCATAAACAACTCTTTTATCTTCAAACCGCCTCCATGAGTCTAAAAAAAAAAAGTTTTGACTGCAGAGAATTTTGTGTTTTTTGTCTAAATGTACATGAGTATTGGCTTTGGAGAACTTCTCTTTGGACCTGAAAACATCTTCAGTTCACATGTTTAGTGATCACAGAGCAGACATGTCCCATCAAAGACAACAAGTTCTCAACCTGACCCACCTGCGTTCTTAAAACACGAGACTGATCTCAACAGGGTCTGCCGAGCATCTCAACTTCACCTGCTAAAGACTAGAGGTAGAATAAACAAACTCTCGCACAAAGCGACATTTACACGGAATAGCATACTGATTGACGTGTTTCCAGTTTTGGCTCTCTCTTGCCCCATTGCTTCAAGGCAGGTTTTATAGTATGGTTTTTTTTTGTTTTTGTTTTTTTTTTGCTTTAAAGTAAAATCTTGAGCATAAAGCCACTGCCATCAACATTGGGAAAAAAAACAGTAATGGGCAGTATTGCTTTAAAATAAATCCTAGGACTGTGACGCATCCAGCTCCAGCCTGGGCAAGAGCACCTGAAGGGCAGGAGCCGAGCCTGGCTCCGCGTGGTGCCCTCGGTGCCTCGGGACTGTCACAGATGTAGTTCTTTCCCTCGTCCACAGGGACTGCCTCCCACCAGTCCCCACAGGACCTCCGAACAAATCAGGAAAAGACATCTCTTCCTCATGTTCCGGTCTGTAAGTCAGTAGAGAATACCTATTCTAGTAGGAGAAATAAGCAATACACAGACTGACTTAGAATATGACATGTACTAGCAATAGGTACCAAGAAAGTGCTATGGGAAAATAAAGGAGAAAGAAATTCTCCTTTCTCCTTGACGAACGAGGATGGTGAGAATTTCATTAATTGATGGACCAAATATTGATTGAAGGCCTACATACAATGCGCAGGAACTATTCTTAGTGCCAAAGCAAACAAAACAGCAAAAACCACAAGGAGTCTACACTCTACTGAAAGAAGCAGACCATAAGCAAATAAACATTAAAACCAGCTGTGCAAAGTGCTGTGGAAAACCGTAGTGGCAGAGGACAGAGTTATACTAGAGAAGTGCAACTTTAGAAAGGGTCTTGGGAGGGCCTCCTAAGGAAGGCAACATTTCATCAAGCCCTGAAGGTAGAAGGGAGTAAGTCACGTAAACTTAGGACATGCCCATACTTGAAGTTTCCCGGGCTCTTGTCCATGTTTTACTAGCCTCAAAGTTTAATGGCAACTCTGCCATGAGAATGTGAATCACACACATTGAAGTTATAGGTTCTCCAACACTCTTGAGCATGATGTGCTAAGGCTATGTTGCATTTGGCCCACGTAGACCAGGCTAAAGGGCGCACCTAAAGTCAGTGGAGCTGAAGAAGAGCCACCTTCCAGCCTTGTAGTTTCCTCATGGTGACACATTAGGTTTTCAAATACTTGTATTCTTTACTGTTTTCCTTATGCTCTTCAGCATATGGCAAACCCAAAGGGTCTGCCTACCTGTCGCACAAACTATTGTTTTTTTTAAATCGATGCAGTAAGATAAAAATAAATGTGATTATTTCCAATTGAACTGAAGAAACTATCAATGGAACAGATTTTTCGCTCTTCAACTGTTTCTGTTGATGCTATACTGACAAAGCGCAGAATCGACAATGTGCACCCTAAATAATATAAAGCGTCACCTCCCAGGGCTTATGTGATAGGCCACACCTCCTTTTCCCCTTACCTCCTACCACTCCTTGGGAGGATCGCTTTTCTCCAACCACACCAACCTCCTTCCAGCTCCTCCAATAAACTGAGCTCAGTCCTGTCGGGGCTGCAGCCCTTTGCTGCTCGCTCTGCCGAGACCACTCTGCCCCCAGACCAGACGTGGTTTGCCTCTACTCGCCATCTGTGACTCTTAGCTCTGACTGTCAATCAGCTTACACGTCACCTAGGAGGGGCTCCCCAGTCACTCTCCTAAGTAGCACTCTCCCTTCACGACTAGTCCGTCCTTCTCTTTGCAGCTGTATTTTCTTCACAGCGCTTTTCACTGTCTGAACTGTCTTGTTCACTCATGTGTTCAGTTGTCTTCTGTTGTCTCCCCCATCTGATAATATAAGATCCAAGAGCCGGGACCTTGTCTCTCTTGTTCAGCAATGTATCTCCAGAGAAGCAAACATTTGCCCAACACAGAGTACTCAATAAATATTGGCCATATGTATGAATTTACAATTAATAAATATCTAAATGAATGAATGAGTGAAAGAGTGGTTTTTATAAAAGTCGTAGCAAAGCCATTCATAATAAAAATATCCAGGAGTTAATGACAAATTAGCAGACTTCTACAGGAGAGGGGAAAAACTTTGGGGACAAGGTCCTATCTTTTAAAGAGGTCCTTATATTTAGCCAAACTCTTCCTAAAAATATTTCTGTTTTACTTAATACCACATATAGGCAGTTACTAATCCAAAAAAGTCAATCTATTTAAAGCTGATTAGAATTTTTGTTAAAAATCAGTGCCATTTAAATTATTACGTTCATATACATGATATATTTTACTACTTTATGAAGAGGAAAATGTAATGATATATATTTTATCTAAAATTCCTATTCACGTGTGTTAAAAACAAATAAAAAGTAATCATCTAAAACTTAAAATTCATCTTTATTTAGAGTTTAAAACATTCAGGATTTAGTAACCAACACTTACTAATAATAACAGTGATAAATAAAAAAGAAATAACTTTTACTAATTAAATGTCTTCACATGTAGGGAAATTTGACAAACGGCCTCATAGAAAAAGTTTGGCCAGTACATGGATTAACAAAACACACAGCATTTTGCTTCACAGAATGGATTTCTCCAGCTTCAACATGCCTTGTGTCTCCATTTATAAATGAATGCTATAACCTGCCCCTAAGCTAACATTCAGATAAATGAGGTAATTTGCCGACTCAGACTGACCTGCCTTTACCCTTAGCCTTTGGCAAGCAAAAATCTTAGTGTGCCGACTGACCGAAGTCACCCTTAATCTGGAATGCACATGGCTGGGTTTTTGTTGCCTCAAAATTGTATTGCCAAGAGACACAATGAACTTCCCCCTCACCACCAAGATCCTCTATGCCTATTTTCCCCTCAAATGTTCAACCAACACACACGCATTTTAAGATTGGGTCAGGCCCTGGTTGGGGTAGCTCAGTTGGTTGGAGCACCATCCTGTACACCAAAAGTGTGGGGGTTCAATTCTGGTCAGGGCACATAGGTTGCAGGGTTTGATCCCCACTTGGGGTGTGTATGGGAGACAAGCAATCAATGTTTTTCTCTCACACTGATGTTTCACACTTTCTCTCTCTCCCTTTCCCTCCCTCTAAAATCAAACATATTTTTAAAAAAGACTGAGTCAGTCAATGAAATATTAATCTATCAACATATCAGACAGGGCCTATTTTGGCTATAATGAGATTCCTACCCCATGTAAGCCTATAAGGAGTCTTTTGTTTTCTATAGGCTAAAAGAGAATCCAGTTGACATATGCTTGTCTGGAAGTTTATATAAAGTCAAAAACTAAAAAGGGGAACCAAAGAGCCAAAACCTTTGGAACTGCTTTTGGCTCTAGTCTAGGGAGAATTTCTAAGGTATTAACTTCTATTGTTGACCAGCCTTTAAAGAGACAGAAAAAAATTTTTCTGAAAGTAGAATCAACATTCTTGGGTAGTTTCAATGTCACTGAGGTTAACAAAAATGTGGAAGTTCCCAGTTATCACTTTAACAGAAATGCATTAACAGAACATAGCTCAAGTGTGTGATTGCTTTGCCAATTAAACTTTCCCTTTACTAATGTCAGAACTCAGAGTTTACTACAGGTCGTGTTTCTGAAGAGGGAGAGACCACACAGGAAAAGAGCTGGAGGACTTCTCTGCAGCAGATGAGTACCCCGGCGATAAGTTTTATTATTACATTTTTAAATTATTTTTTAAAGGAAGAGCTCAGGGTCTAAAGTTAAAATCATACATAGCTTACAGGGTTAATATGCAAAATCTTTTGAATACTTCATAAAAGTTTGGATTTGGGAATTTAATCCAAGTTCACGTAACTTAGTGCTAAGAAAAGGAGAGTATAACCGCCAGCCGTCCTTGCTCACCCTCACTGACGGGCCAACTTCGTCACCAGCCATCCCGAAAATGCCCATTAATTTACAGCACTCCTCACTGTGTTCTGGTTTCAGATGGCACCCTGGCTCAGAAGGAGTGGGCAAGAATGTGTGTGTGTGTGTGTGTGTGTGTGTGTGTGTGTGTGTGTGTGTGTGTGTTGGTGGGGATTTGCTCCGTCTTGAATTCAGTGTGACTGAGCAATAAGACAGGAGTGTCTGCGCCCCGGCTGCATTTTTCTATGGGAAGAACTTCCACTTGACCTAGAAAAAAATGCGTTTGGCTTCTTGCCACCTCCTTACATGTATGTGTGTCTGTGTTTAAATACAAAATTGACACTGCCTCTCAGGCAAGCACTCTGCTAAGTCTCATGGCTTTCACTGACCGAGTTCATTTTTACTTTTCATTGTAAGCTATTATAAACAAAGAAAAGTGCATAAAACAAATTTGCAGCTGAACAAATTATTCTATAGCAACACCTGTATACCTATCATTCAGGTGAAAAAAATAACACTCCCAATCAATTCCATCACTCACATAAATGAAACAAATTACATGAAATTCATGTAACATAAAATAAACCTTTTTAAAGTATCATTTAATAAATTCACCATTTGTGCAACCTCCAAATCCATCTACTTCTCAAAAATTCTTACCCTAAAAAAAAACCGTGTACCCATTAAGTAGTCACTCCCCATTCTCTCCTCCCCGCCCACGCCAGTCCTTGGCAGACCACCAAATCTGCCTTCTGTCCCATGCATTTACTTATTCTGCATATGTCATATAAATGGAATCACACAATGTGAGACATTTGTATATGGTTTATCTCACTTAGCTTAATGTTTTCAAAGTTCATCCATTTTGTAGAACAGATACTACCTAATTTCTAAGGCTGAACAATATCCCATATTATGTATAGACCACAATTTGTTTACCTATTCATCAACTGATGGACATTTGGGTTATTTCCATTGTTTGGCTACTGTAAATTGTGTTGCTATAAACCCTCATATACAAGTATTTGTCTGAGTCACAGTTTTCAATTCTTTTGGCTATAAAACTGGGAGGGGGGTTGCTGGGTTATATGGCAATTCTCTGTTTAACTTTTTGAGAAACCACCAGACTATTTTCCACAACATTTTAACCATTTTACATTCTCACCAGCAATGTAAAAGAGTTACAATTTCTTCACATCCTTGTCAACACTTGTTATTGTCCATTTTGTTTTTAATTAGAGTTATTTAAATGGATGTGGAGGGATATTGGTATCTCACTGTGGATTTTCCACTGTTTTCACATAAAACTTGAACACAGAGAAATCCATCAGCTAATGTCTTTAACAAACAATTTTGGTTGGCATCTTGGTATGGAGCTCCCCATCCATCTGCCAAGCATGTGCCATTTTATAATGTTTAACAGCACAATAATAAAAATGATAATAGCTAACACATAGTGTTTATTGCTTTACAGGTATTATTGTTAAGACTCATTTAACCCTCACAACAATTCCATGAGGTAGGTATTATTGTGAGTTCCACTTTACAGATGAGAAACTGAGGCGCTAAGATCTCGGGTGATTTGTTCAAGGTCTAAAACCAGTAAAAACTGGAGATGCAACTCACACCCGGCCACTCTGTACAGAGTTCATTTTTTTTCCTTTGGTTACCATATATATCCCAAAGTCTTTGAGGCCTGTAAGCCTTATAAATATAAAGCTGATCTGTCTTCAACTGGTGAGAAAAAAAAACACCAGTTAAAAAATTTTTTTTAAAGAATTAGTTAACAGAAATCATGAACCATTGCTAGGGATGTGAGCAAGAAATAGCATGAAATGACACAAAATAACTCAGAAGGTTATATTATGTTCTCAAATCCCTGAGAGGGTCCAGAGAGCCCACAACCTTTGCCCTCCTCGTGTTTGTCATTCCAGCCCAGAGTGACCAGCATCTGGGCGGTGTCCTTGGTCTGTAGCCAACCTATCGGGTAAGAGATGATAGGGCTACTGCCACAGCCTGTGTTGCCCAGAAAAGATGAAAACAAACATCTGGTGAGCCCCTACTATGTGCCAGACAGAGAAGCAGAAATGGGAGAGAGAAGGGTCCTGGAGTCAGGGAGACAAGGTGTGATGCTCAGCTTCAACGCTCACCAGCTGAGCTCAGGCAAGTTACCGGACCATCTGCACCTCACTTTGCTCATCTGTGGAATCTAATGGTCCATGTCTCCCAGAGATGGTGGTGAGAACCGCATTGCACAACACTGGTCAAGTGCCTTGCATGTAGCCTACAACAGAGTCACTGCTCGGTGACTATTAGCTATTAATAGCAGCCCTGTTGTTATTATTGTTCCATTACCTCACAGTCTCTTCTTAGGCGAAGTCTGAAAAAACTCAGAATGGGAAGAACTCCCCAAGCCCTCTCAGAGATGCCGGCTCTTCCCGGGTTAGGCCCGAGGGCTTCAGAGGATAAGCCCCTCCTTTCACCCAGAAGTGTCCTCGAGGAAGCATCTGAACATTCTCCAGGATTCAGTGCATCGCTCTGAACCTCAGTAATGCCTGCTTGGTAGTTGCTGAAACTCGAGGCTCTGTAGTTGTTTCTAAGGGGGCCTGTGAGAATAGGATCCAATGCCACATGTGAACTTGAGCCACTCGCTGAAACAAAAAGTGCCATTTCAACTGGTGCCCACGTCAGGATGGCACTAAAATAAAGCACCACCAACGCATTACTGGAATAACTGATTACCTCCTGCTAGGAGTTTACATTGCTACTGAATGGATGAAAATTCATGTTTTAAATGTTTCATCAAGGATGGGTCAGTTGCAGACTTTTGCCCATTTTTAGAACAAAATTGGAATTGGCCTTTTATGGCAATTCAAAAGCAGGCAGATAGTATCTGCAATTATTTGCTTTTTTGCATTTATGGAATTGCTTCTTCCCCAAAGCAGGTGGCCTGAAGCAATCTGTGCCAGCTGTTTCCAGAATAATCCATGTTTGTACATTCACTCCCCACACACATTCTCCAAGAAAAAAATCCAACGGGAACTAAGCAGAAACAGGCAATGCAAAAAACAGGCCTCTGATGCATGCGCCTCACCCACAGCAATCCAGACTTCTGTCCTCCCTTTTCGCTCAATGAAATGGACAGGTTTTTGCTCTTGCTGGACTTTTGAATACTTTCTGAGGCATTTATACTGTTGTGCAATGGAAACTTTACAGCTTTATGAAAACTGCCTCTTCCCGGTCACAGTGACACCCTACTCCCCAGGCTCTCTTGGCATCTCTCTGGCTTCTCTGCCTCTGCCTCCTTCATGGCTCATCTTCCCTTGCCCTGCCCTCCTGCCCTGGGGCTGTTCCCTGGGATGCCCACCTGCATGCCCTTATCCTCTCACTATGGGACATAGAACCGCAAGGCACACAGAGCCTATGACTTCGGGAGATGGGATCTGAACCACGCATGTCAGTTAGAGAGCATCCTAAAAAGGTGTCTTACTTTTTAAACAACGTACAATTTCATGTAATTACAAAGGCATTTACATGCCTAAAATAAGACCAGTTAAGGTAATTCCTCTAGATAATATCCTATTCACAAGAAGGAAGAAAGATAGGCATGTTGGACATCACTAGTGGGAAAAGTACATTGATGTAACTTTCCTGAAAGTAATTGAGCAATAATTGTCAAAAGGTCTTTACACTTTTTCATACACTTGGATGCAACGATTCTATTTTCACATAATGACTAGGAATATGTGCTAATATTCATCTTAAACAATGCTCAATTAAAATGTATTTAAAGTAGCTAAAAATTGAAAGCAATCTAAATAGTTCAATGACATTTTTTTAAATCTCCAAAATATATTCTTACATACATACACATAGAAAAACAAGAGGGAAAAAACTGGAGAGAAGTCATACCCACTGTTGAAAGTGAGTATTTCTTGGTGTGACATACAAATGACTAACATTTCATACTTTAGGCTTTTCTGTGTTTTCAAAATGTACTCAAATAGCATAGATACTTTTATAAAGGGGAAAAATAATTTTTGAGGAAAATCATATTAATAAATATAACACACTAATCATTCTTCTAGAATACTGACTTGCAACTCCCGTAAGGAAGATCCACATACTGAGACTATTTGAAATAGAATATTTTTCAGAAGGAGATGCATTTCATTCCATAGGCTTTAAATACTGTTTGGAGCCAATCCAAGGACAAACATCTAAGTGGACATGTCTCACTTCTTACAAGTCTGTGTAGGTAAGGGAACAACACCTGGCCGCCCCGGGAGCTGTCATGAGGTAGCTGAGCCTTCCCGGTTGCAGTGGGATACACAGTGAAGGGACAGAAGCAGGGCCATTGGAACCAGCTGGCCTCAGGGAAGTGACTCAGCATCCTCAAACCTCGGGGGTTTGCTTTCTTTTTAATTTAGGAAATAAAAATAATTCTTCACACAGCGTGGATGAAGATTACAGTTGATTCTTATTATTCATGGATTTCATATTTGTTGAGTCTTTCCATCTGCTAAAATTTATTTGTAGTCTCAAAATTAATACTCATAGACCTTCTATAGTCATTGGCTAATATGTTCAGAGCAGGGAATTTGAGGTGCTACCCACACGTTCTCAGCTAAGGCTGAATGACTGACACCCTGCCTTGTTTCAGCTCTCATACTGTGCACAGTGTCCTTCTCAAAATCCATTTAACACCACACATTCATGTTTTTTTCGCTTTTTGCTGGTGATGCTGCTGTTTAAAGTGGCGGCCTGCTAGCACAGTATTGCAGTGCTGTGCGGTGGCCCACAGAGCAAGAAGGCTGCGCTGTGCCTTACAGAGAAAATACAGGTGTTGGATGAGTTTTATTCAGGCATGAGTTCCAGTGCTGTTGGCTGTGAGTTCAGCATTAATGAATCAACAATATATATTAAACAAGGAGTCTTTAAACAGAGATACACATAAAACAAGAATGTATATTGGTCAGTTGACAAAAATGTGACTCAAAGCTCAAAGGAACCGAACCTTGTATTTTGCCTAGGAGCAGGAGTCCAGTGTTTGCTGATTCACTGTCCACAGCAACATTATGGACCATGACTGCCTTGAAAAATGAGAGTAGACTGTATGTACAACCCCCCTGTGCTTTGCAAACGTCACAGATGAGCTAGGCGTAACAAGCCCAGAATGAAGAAAGTAGGGTAATGTCTGGTGAATACACCTAATGTTGCCTTACGAAGAAAATCAGGTGTCATAATACACCTATTTTTAATCCAACATTTTGTTACCTTTTTCTGAAAAGTCAGAAGCCTCATGGCTTTAAAAACCTTCTCTGCCTGGGCTACATTTGTTTGCAATAGCAGTTAACCCTGTTTGCACAGATCAGCTGCCCTTCAATAAGCAAACATTCTCCCAAAGCAGGACGTCCAAGACGACTCCAAAACTATGGTTTTGGGTTTGAAAGTAATTACCGATTCTCTTTAAGGAGAACTCTGCATCCATTTAAACATATATGTGTTTGTGTAAATATATATATACAGCATTGTGTGTGTACATGTACTATATACATTTATAGCATTTTCAACCAACTCCAACTTTATCTTGCTTTGGTCCAGTATTAAACATTACAGGAAGCTGGTAACTCTCTATACTATTTTGAAGCTCTTCTCTCAATCTAAAATTAAATTTTTAAAAAGAGAGAGGGAGAGGAGGAGACAGTAAGGAAGGAAAGAGATGAGTAGAAGCCAGGTTGTGGGGAGAGGGAGTCAAGTAGCCACTTGGGGTGTTTGGGCAAATATCTTGCAGTCTATAGGGGCCTATCATTGTCTTTAAAAAAAATTGACATGGCCCTGACCAGTGTGGCTCAGTTGGTCAGGCGTTGTTCTGCAAAGCGAAACTTCACCGGTTCTATTCCCAGTCAGGGCATGTGCCTGGGTTATAGGTTCAGTCCCAGTCAGGCGCATAGAAGAGGCAACCAATCAGTGTTTCTCTCTTATATTGATGTGTCTCTCCCTCTCTTTCAATATCCCTCCCACCCCTCTAAAGAAAAAATAAATAACATCTTAAAAAGTCAGAACATGTAGAAACTGACATGAAGTTGATCTTTAACAGTACTCCATGGCTGGGGGCCGGCAGGGCACTCTCTTCAGAGCCCTTAAGTTTTTGTCTCCGAGAAGATATCTCCAGGCACGCTGAGTACTGAGTATACTTTCTAGGGTGAAGTGGTCCATACAGAAGAGGGACCTAAAGGGCTGGAGCTCTGCAAACACCGAGCCCATTTGGGAAACTGTATTTCACCTGAAAGGTTCACATAAGGGGCTATGAGTGGCCTGGCAACGTATTCTCCAGAATGAACTCTATGTCTGAGGGACAAGTATCTATCTTCAATTGTCCTGCTAGCAAAACGTGGGCCCTATAGCCCCAGCATCGTGTCATTATGTGGCCATGACAACTTTAGCTTATAATCATTATAGGCTACAATTTACCTCCAAGTTCCTTTGAAAATCTGCTGCTGTTTAAGATTTTGTCTTTGTGTAACCACTAGACATTGCAATGGGTATGATCTGAACAGAGGGCTGGTAGCTACTTATTCCCTTCCTAAAAATACATCAAAGCTGGGATCTATCAGTCTAAAATATTGAGAAGTGTATTTAATTCTTCATAAGTTCCTTGACCCAGTCCTTCCTTGACAGTGGCCTGGGAGCGAGCAGCACTGAGGCCTGACTACAGAGAACCAACTGTCCTTTGCAGCTTGAGGACTTTGGGAAGGTCCACATGATCATAACCCAGACCTATCCAAGAAATACGAGGACTCAGAGCTAAATACCAAGATCAGGCTATTAAATGCCAAAAGTACTGGCCTCAGAGTGTCACTGAGTCATACTTTCTAATCCCAGAAAAACCCAAAGGCCCTAAATCTTGAGTTCTGCTTGGAAGAAATGGTCTAACCCTGGAACAGGGGCCCAGATGATCCAGGTGTGGTGGCAGTTAGATGGAGCTCCAATATAATAGGAGTAATAATAGTAATGATAAAAAGAAACACTAACATTTACTGAGTATTTATCATGTTCCAAGCACTAGCAGTGTATTATCTTTTGTAATCCTCTCTACAACCTACATGTGAATGGTGGATTATTATCCACCACTCGAGTGATAAAACACCTAGGGCTTTGTGAGGTTAAGTAACGTGCCAGAGCATTCAGGGCTAGTAAATGTAGGAAATGAACCAAATTTCCCTGACTCCGGAGCCCCTCCCAGTTTAACCACTACGCTGTGTTCACTGAACATCACCCCAGTTTCTGTACTGACATGGCCTCTATGAGATGCTTTCTAGCAGAGTCAAGAGTGAAGTGCTCACAAACCACTCGGGTCCTCTTCCGCTCTCTACCACCTCCCTAAATACACAGCTTGCTTAGTTCCCTCACACCAAACACATGCTCTACACAGAAAGACGGCCATGTGAACACACGGCAAGAAGGCTGCCTTCCGCAAACCAAGAACAGAGGCCTCCGGATAAAACCAAATCTGCTGACACCTTGATCTCAGACTTTGGCCTCCATATCTGTATGGAGAAATAAGTTTCTATAGTTTAAACTACTCAGTGTCTGGTATTTTGTTATGGCAGCCCTAACAAACTGATATACCTCCCTTTCCTGAGGTGGCGTTTAACCCCGACCCTTCATCTCGACTGTGGGTCAAACTTAGCGATTTGCCTCCAAAGAATAGAGAGTAAGGGAAGCGAGAAATAACGACTTCACAGGGGACAAACCTGGCACCCACCACCAGAACAAAGTGACCAAGGCTAATGTCACCAGTGCTAAGTCATGCTGGCAGCATGTGCCACCTGACGGGGGGATGAGAAAGACGTTTCACCTCCGAGGTATTTGTCCCAAACACCCTTCACCCCAGATGAACCATGCAAAAGAATCAGACAAACCCCAAGTGAGAGATATTCCACAAAATATCTGACCAGTACTCCTCAAAACTGTCAAGGTTATGAAAAACTGTCACATAACCCAAAGACTAAGGAAACGTGATGATTAAATGCAATGTGGTAACTTGGACCAGCTCCTAGAACAGGAAAAGGACATCAGTGGAAACACTAGTGAATCTAAGTCAAGTCTGAACTTTACTTAACAGTAGTATCCTACCTAATACGGGTTTCCTGGTTATGACACACATCCCACCGTAATACAAAATGTGGCACGGGGTATGCAGGGACTTTCCGTACTATCTCTGCAACTTTTCTGTAAACCTAAAATGATTTCAGAATAAGCATTTGTTTCCTTTTCAATGGGCAAGGCAAATGAATAGGCCCATCACTAAAGAAGTGTATATGGTCAAAATCTATGGGAATGATGTACAAAGAAACACAAGTAACCAAAGAAACATATATGATAACAGTGAATCATTTTTCACCCCTCGGAGTGACAGTGATTGTCAAAAGTGATGATGCCCGGTGTTTTTAAAAAGGTGTGGGAGAATAAGTAATTTGCCAATGGTATCTAATGTCTTTACCAAGTATATACCTCAATTCATTTCCTAAAGAAATTAGCAAGTCCTCAGCATAATAACTAATAATTATCAAAAACTTATAATGTTCCAGGCACTGTGAAAAATAGTACACATGCAGTGGATCATTTGATTTTGATGATAATTCTGAGGTAAAAACAATTGTTATCATCTACATTTTAATGGTGAAAAACCTAAGTTGTAATGTTTATAATACAACAACTGGCATGTTTATTATAGTAATGACCTCCACCAATGAATCATGGCTCCCTGTATCTATGCCCTAGCGTAGTCCTCCCCCTCAGTGACTCTGGGTTTAACCACATCTGCATAACCCATGGACACAGACAACAATGTGGTGACGGCCAGAGAGAAGGCACAGGGGCTGGGTGGAGGTGGGTAAGGGGGGGAAATGGGGAC
>PVKM010012814.1:0-31130 GCA_004027735.1 Carollia perspicillata | reverse complement strand
TTTTCCCCTGAAATTCCCTCCCCTCTCCCCTCTGGTTACTGTCATCCTGTTTTCTATTTCAGTGTCTTTGGTTATATTTTGCTTGTTTGTTTGTTTTGTTGTTTAGGTTCCTGTTAAAGGTGAGATCATATGGTATTTGTCTTTCACCATCTGGCTTATTTCACTTAGTATAATGCTCTCCAGTTCAATCCATGCTATCACATAGGGTAGGAGCTCCTTCTTTCTTCTGCTGCATAGAATTCCATTGTGTAAATGTACCATAGTTTTTTGATCCATTCATTTACTGATGGGCACCTAGGTTGCTTCCAACACTTGGCTATTGTAAATTGTGCTGCCATGAACACTGGGGTGCATAGGTTCTTTTGGACTGGTGTTTCAGGGTTCTTAGGATATAATCCCAGCAGTGGAATTGCTGGGTCAAAAGACAGTTCCATTTTTAGTTTTCTGAGGAAATTCCATACTGTTTCCACAGTGGCAGCACCAGTCTGCATTCCCACCAACAGTGTATTAGGGTTCCCTTTTCTCCACATCCTTTCCAACACTTGTTTGTTGATTCATTTATGATGGCCATTCTGACTGGTGTGAGGTGGTATCTCACTGTGGTTTTAATTTGCATCTCTGATGGCTAGTGATGCTAAGCATCTTTTCATGTGTCTCTGGACCCTCTGTATGTCCTCCTTGGAGAAATCCCTGTCCAAATCCTTTGCCCATTTTTTAATTGGGTTGCTTGTCTTCTTGGAGTGGAGTTGTGTAAGTTCTTTGTATATTTTGGAGATCAAACCCTTGTCCAAGGTATCATTGGTAAATATGTTTTCCCATATAATTGGTTCTCTTTTCATTTTAATGCTGTTTTCTTTAGCCATGCAGAAGCTTTTTAATTTGATGAGGTCCCATTTGTTTATTCTTTCCTTTATGTCCCTTGCTTTAGGGAACATATCCATGAAGATGTTGCAATGTGGAATGAGTGAGATTTTCCTGCCAATATTTTCCTCTAGGACTTTTATGGTGTCACAACTTATATTTAAGTCTTTTATCCACCTTGAATTTACTTTTGTGTATGGTGTAAGTTGGTAATCAAGTTTCATTTTTTGCATGTAGCTGTCCAGATCTCCCAACACCATTTGTTGAAGAGACTATTTTTGCTCCAATTTATGCTTCTCCCCTCTTTGTCAAATATTAATTGACCATAGACACTTGGGTTTATTTCTGGGCTCTCTATTCCATTCCATTGGTCTATGTGCCTGTCAAAAACTGAATATTAAAGTATGTGGCACATAGGGGTTCAGTAATAATAATAGCAACAATAAATAGCTAACATCTGTTAAATATTTATTACATGCCAGGCACTTTTCCATTCACCACATTTGGATTAATTTGTTTCAATGACAAGAGCTCTCTGAAATACATACCCTTTATTGCACCCATTTTACAGATGAGGAAATGTGTTCAGAGGGGTGGAGTAAATTACCCAAAGTCACAAAATGAGTTAGAAGCAGAGATGAAATGCAAACCTTGTCTGTGACTCCAAAGCCTACTTATGCTGCCATTATTGACAGCCTTTGTTGTTTACTAAAGACCTGTTGTGTGCAATACACTAGCACAGTTATAAGGACCACAAAGAGTACTTATATGCCCTGGCCAGCATGGCTCAGTTGATTGGGCATTGTCCTACAAAGTGAAAGGTCGCTAGTTCAATTCCTGGCCAGGGCACATGCCTGGGTTGTGGGTTTGGTCCCCTATGGGGAACTGCAAGAGACAACCAATTGGTGTTTCTCTCTCACATTGATTCTCTCTGCCTCTCTTTCTCTTTCCCTTCCCCTCTCTCTAAAAAATAAATATTTTTTAAAAATGAGTATTTATACAGGGACACTATCCCCAATAAGTTTATAGTCCAGATCAGGTGTGGAGACAAGGCCTATGCATTAAAGAGAATCTAATACAAGGTAGTTCTGCCAAGTGCCCACATGGGATTCAGAGGTGAAGAGAGGGGAGGATATTGGGAGACATGCTTCCATAGGTTTCTCATGCTCTTATGTTTCCTGCTGGACTATGCCAAGAATAGAAGGCCCTGACTCCTCCTTATTAGGGACAGCTCTCAGGTTTATGTTTGCAGCAAGCAATCTTTAGGGATGAGTTAATTATCTCCCCCTGGGAAAGAGTAGGCATGCTTACTTCTCGCTACACAATGCTGGGCTCTCCAAGCTCAGTGTCCCTCAGCTGTGATGTAAACTGACTACATATAAAGCATGCACCTGGATCCTCTGTATTACCCCCATGAGACTAGGGGATAAGGGGAACTGATGCAAATACATTAATGTTCATGCTGCTTGCTATGCTGTAACATAGTCCATTGTCTCTGATCCAGGAGTCTTATGTTTTTCTTCCAGGACCCATGAAATAGTGATAGGCTAAGTTATGAACTTGTAAGTGGGGTAAAATCAAACCTCTAGACCTAATGGAAAACACAACCTAATGAGAAGCTGTGATGCACCACACAAACTCTTAGGCACCAGACACAGAGCAGTGAACAAAACAAACAAAACTCCTCTCTCATACAGGATATGCTCTAAGGGGGCAGACAGATAAGAGTATGGAAAAAAAAGATGATAAGAGATTGTGATCAGATAGGGCACAAGATGGTAGTGGAGTAGGAGAATATATTGCACACCTCCTCCCAGAACCAAACTGGAAATAAACTAAAAAGAGGACTAGACACCCAAAATAAACTGAAGACTACCCGAAAAAGAGACTTTTAGCCAAAGACAAGGAAAAAAAACACTGCGATCTATAAGAAGGGTGAGGTCATTAAAGGGGCCAGCCCCATTCACAAGGATGGTGGGCCAAGGTGGTGGCAAGGTGGTGGAAGCTTCCCCTTGAAAGGAAAGAAGCTGGGGCCACAATCAAGGCTCCCAAGCACGGAGCGCTAGTGCTGGGATCAGCAGACTATGTAGCATCCAGTGGCAAAAGGCCACAAGGTTTGTCTCTGCTGGGGAAAGACAAGGCCCACTGGAGACAAAGCCACTATTTTATTTAATTCTCAAAGGGGCAAAGCACAGGTTTTTGTGTTCAGAGCCACTCATCTCAGTCCCCAGCAAAGGGAAGGCAGTACAGACTGGAGTCATGTGAGTAGAGTCTGAAGGGAAAGGCACTGTGGAGAGACATGGGGGAGCAGTTGCAGGGTTTTCTGTGACAGGATATACCTGGAGTCCAGAGCAGCCATCTTTCTTGAGAAGAACAAGCCCCTCCCAGGGGAAAAACGACTACCTTACCCTGTGGGGTACCACACCCCCCACCATCTGGAATGCAGCTTGACCCACCCTGCACCTTTTTTGTTGTTGCTGTTTATTGTTTTTTTGTCTTGTTTTGTCTGTTTTTTTTTTCTTTCTTCTTTATTTTCTCCTATCCTGCATCTTAATACCTGCTGAGGAGACAGCAACATACACAGATTCAGGGGTATGAGAGACAGGCTGTAGGGTAGTGCAGCCATACCACGCACTCTCCCAGGAAACAGACTGGTGACCCCCCCTCATGAGAGAGCCATAGAAACACCTTCCTAGTTTCCAGCAGACCCAAAATCTGGGCTCTGGAGACCACATCCATTAGCCTACTAGGGGCCCGGTCCTGCTGAGTACAGACAAAAAATCCCAGACAGACTCAGACTAGTGGCTCAGTGGTAGAGGAATACACCCACCATCTTCCCTGAGTTCTGAAAGGCACCTGTCACAGGAGATCCAGGAATCCCATTGCCCCTGGTTCCTCTCAGAAACAGTCAGGTCTATCAACAGTCTAAGACTGATAGCAGGCCAGCAGGCAGAGACAGGCAGAGGCAGATCCTTCAGTGACATGGGTCATTTGCTGATATAGCCCTGGGCCCAGTTCTGATAAAGCCGAGCTTTGCAGAGCAATTGGGCCCATCCTGGGTGCAGCCAAGCCCAGAGGAATCAACCACAAACTGTGGATCATTTGTAGCTTCGAACAGGCTGCTGAGGACTAGATGTGGACAGCACCTGACACTGCCTCAGACACATCAGAGCCATATCCAAAGGAAGAGCCCAGTAGGCAAGCCCTAAATTCTGCTGAGATGAATTCCATTTTGTTACTTTTCATTATTTTCTTTATGTTTATATCCTTTTTTATTATTTTCCTATTGCTTCCACTTTTGCTCTATTTTTTTTCTTTCATATCTCTTATTTTACTCTTACCTTTGATTACCCCATTGTTCCCTTCTTCTTTTTTTAGTTTTGTTATTCTTTCTCTATCTTTGTCCCTTTTTCCTGTTTTCCTCTTTCAATTCACTATTTGTATTAGCTCTCTTCCCTTTCCTCCTCCCATAATCACTTTTCTGTCCCTTGGTCTTCTCTTCTTCTCTTTCTTTTTTTCCTCATTTTCCTAATATTCCATTTTTCTTCCCATTTTTATTATTTTCTGATCTTTTGTCATTGATATGCTGTTGTTGTTGGAGGGGGTTGCTTGTTTAGATTTCATTTTTGTGTTGTTTTCTTTGTTCTGTCAGCACCTCTACAACAGCATATAAGATGTGGCAGGGGTTGAGCCTCTCAGTCAGCCAGCCAGAAGGGAGACTCCACCAAAAAATAAGCCAGCAACATTCAGAACTCAAATTCAACATGAGAGTTCATATAACCAACATGCAAAGTCCATCTGGACTCTAGGAAGAACATTCAGATCAGGAAATCAGAGAATCTGCACCACTGGGTCCCATGGGACTCCTACAACATAAGCCCACCCCACAAGATAAAGAATCAAATCAGATCTATGTAATACATAGAAACAAACAAAAAGAGACAGATAAAATGGGGAGATAAAAAACAACCTCCAAAAAAAAAAAGAAAAGGAGGAATCCTCAAAGAGTTAAATGAAATTGAAGCAAACAACTTATCAGACATAGAATTCAAAATAATAGGCATAATGAGCATACAATGGAGTAAAGACACTCTCTTCAATAAATGGTGTTGGGAGAACTGGACTGGTACAGGCAAAAAAAAGTGAAATTAGAACACCATCTTACACCATACACCATAATAAACTCAAAATGGGTGAAAGACTTGAATATAAATATATATACCCTATATTTTAATAAATATAAAATTAAATATACCATAAAAATCCTAGAGGAAATCATAAGCAATAAATTTTCAGATATCTTGCATAGCACTATTTTGGCAATATATCTCCTAGGGCAAGGGTAATAAAGGAAAAATTAAATAAATGGGACTACATCAAATTAAAAAGCTTCTGCACAGCTAAAGAAACCATCAGCAAAATGAAAAGGGAACCAACATAATGGGAGAACATATTTGCCAATGATATATCAGACAAGGATTTAATCTCCAAAATATATAAAGAACTTATGCAACACCAGATAGACAAGTAATCCAATTTAAAAATGGTCAAAGGACCTGAACAGATACTTCTCCAAAGAGGACATTCAGATGGATCATAGACATATGAAAAAAAGTGCTCAATGTCACTAGCTATCAGAGAGATGGAAATTAAAACCACAATGAGATATCACCTCACACCTGTCAGAATGGCCATCATCAATACATCAAGAAACAACAAGTGCTGGCAAGGATGTGGAGAAAAGGGAACCCTAGTCCACTGCAGGTGGGAATGTAGACTGGTACAGCCACTGTGGAAAATAGTATGGAATATCCTCAAAAAATTAGAAATGGAACTGCCTTTGGACTCAGCAATTGCACTACTGGGAATATGTTGGATGAATCCTGAAACACCAATTCAAAGAATTTATACACCCCCCAAGTTCATAGCAGTGCTATTTACAGTAGCCAAGATTTGGAAATAGCCTAAGTGCCCATCAATAGATGAGTGGATAAAAAACACTTTGGTACAACTACACAACGGAATACTTCACAGCAGAAAGAAAGAAGGACCTGGAGATTATTAAGCTAAGTGACATAAGCCAGTCAGTGAAAGACAAATACCATATGATCTAATTTATAAGAGGAATCTAATGAACAAAATAAACTAACAAGCAAAATAGAACCAGAAGCATAGAATCATGGAACAGACTAATAGCTGTAAGAGGGAAGGGAGGAGGTAGGGACTGATTGAAATAAGCAGAAGGGATTAGTCAAAGAATATACATGAAGGACTCATGAACTTGGACAATGGTGAAGGGACTGATTATGGAAGGGTGGGGTAGGCTGGGTGGAGGGGGAACAGTGGGAAATGTGGAACAACTGTAACAGCATAAAAAAATAAAATATTTTTAAAAAGAAACAAAGTCAGACTTAATCAAAAAAATAAAATAAAATGTAGGAACCTAAAAAAAAGGGAGAGAGAGATAGTGGTCAGTGTTATAAAGAAAATAAGCAGGAGTAAATGAGCCTCCATGTCCTCATCTGTAAAATGGAGCTAATATAAACACCTACCTCTCAGGATCATTGTAAATGCTTGCCTCATGAAAAGTCTTCCACAAATATGGACTTTTTCTTATTATCCCACTTTCCTTATCCCATGGAAATGGGGAAAGAAAGTGGCTTCCTGGCATGCTTTGTAAGAGCTGAGGGAAGGGAGAGCTGCAGGAGGAGAGAAGAGGTTCCTTGCAGCTCCTGTGAGGATGGAGTTCAGCAGAAGTCTCCTTTCCTAAGCGGATATGAGGTAAGCAGTTCCTTGCCATCAGATTGTTCTGCTGATAAATACCCAGGAACCAGGAATTTGAAATATTACAAACAAAAAAGAACTTGGAATCACACCAATCCATGCCCTTGTTGCACACCTTACACATGAAAACATCCACTGAAAACCCAGCCTCGGTGAGTGATTGTGGTCCCAGGAGCTCCTTTCCACTGGCCCCTTCCCCCATTTGCTGACCAGGGCACACTTCTTGCAGGGCTCACAGGACACAGCTGGGCTAGTAAGTGCTGTCTCTATGGGAGGTACAGAATCCAGTAAGCCTCTGCTCCTTCTCCTCTCACTTCTACCATCTGACCGAATGCAGCTGCTTCTCCCCAGCCATCCACCATCACAGGGCTGAGCCTGACAAGAGTGTTTCCAGCCTGTTTCCTCCTCTCCAAACCCTCCCCAGCACCTGGGTCAGCATGAAGCTCATAGATAGACCCTACTCCAGTGCAGATGCAGCAAACATTAGCAAATGATAACTGCCACCATGCAAGGGGCTGGAGTCCTATTTTTCTTTCTGAGCCATCATACCAGAAATGATTTCAAGGGCCAATTTTGTGCCTGAGTGTATCCCTCCCCTTCAATAGCTCATCCAGACATCACTCTAATAGCTCTGTCTTCCTACCAAACAAATAGCTGGCCTCAAATTACTTGGACTCATTGAAGTGATGGCTAGTGATCAAGTGGCTAATTCACAATAATGATGAAGCAGGATAGCTAGTGTCTTTGTTGCAGGCTTTCCTTCCATGTATTACATTTAAAAGGCCTTTCTGAGAGTTTTGTAAGACACCTCCCTTGTAAGAGCATGTACCCTTTGTTCTGTGATGTCTTTGACTAACTTAGTCTGCCTTGGCACAATTTTCCTCTGAGCTGTATGTTACCTGAGCTTCCCCAGGCCTTGCCAGCCTGTGGGTGTATGAAAGGTCATACTGCCAGCCACCTCCCAAATTTTACCAACACTTGAAGTTGTCCCAAATGCTTCTTACACTATCCTCGTTTGTTTCTTAGTCCTGTGAGGTAAGGGGAAATTCTGAATGCAGATGTGTGTGTGTCTCTTGGTCCTCCTGACTTTCAAATAATTTCTGAATCTTTGGAGAAAAAGGAAATGAAAGAGGAGGGAATCTCTAAAAACCTCAACAAAACCTTAGTAGGACATCAGTGCATAAGCAAGCAAACCTGCTTGGCTGTTCATCTGACAGAGAGTATCACAAAGGAAAGAGGCATTCTCCTTCATTTATAACAATATTCAGCCTGGCTTTAGCATCTCAAGGGCCCCAGTGGCTCTTCTGTAGCAGATTTCAGTGTCAGGCACACACAGCATTACTTAGCATATCAAGAAATAAACAGGAGGGCAGTGGCAGCAGCCTCTAGCAGGAAGCAGATATCCCCTTTGCACACTAATGTTATTCACAGGTCTTTTGTTAGAACCTAAGTTCTGCATGAGAACTTTTTTTAATGTTTTTTAAATGATTTTATGTACTTATCTTTAAAGAGGAAGGGAAGGAGAGAGGGAGAGAAATATCAATGTATGGTTACCTCTTGTGCATCCCCCTCTGGAAACTGGCCTGCAACCCAGGCATGTGCCCTGACTGGGAATTGAACCACGATCCTTTTGTTCACAGGCCTGCACTCAATCCACTGAGCTACACCAGCCAGGCCTGAGAACTTTTTTAAAAAGTTGTTTTCTTTTAAAGAAACCAGTTCTGAGTCATACAGTGGTAGAGTCAGCCTTCAAACACAGACAGTTTGATTATTTTATTTTATTTTTAAAAATATTTTTTTTGGCCCTGGCTGGTGTGGCTCAGTGGATTGAGTGATAGCCTATGAACCAAAGGGTCACTGGTTTGATTCCCAGGCAGAGCACATGTCTACATTATAGTCCAGGTCCCCTGTAGGTGGTGTGAGAGAAGCAACTACACATTGATCTTTCTCTCCCTCTCTCCCTCCCTTCCCCTCTCTCTAAAAATAAATAAATAAAATCTTTTTTAAAAAAGAGAAACATTTATATATATATAATTGATTATGCTATTACAGTTGTCCTGATTTTTCCCCCTTTGCCCTTCTCCACCCAACATCCCCTACTCCCTCAGCCCACCCCCCAACCTTTGTTCATGTCCACGAGTCATGTGTGTATTTGGCTAATCCCTTTCCTATACTGTACTTTACAACCCAATGACTGTTCTGTAACTATCTATTTGTATTTCTTAATCCCCTCACCTCTCACCCATTCTCCTATGCTCACCCTCCTATCTCTCTGTCTTTAACTTTTGGCATTTTAATTATGATTTGTCTTGGCATGGGCCTCTTTGCACCCATCTTGTTGGGATTCTCTGTGCTTCCTGGACTTGCATGTCTATTTCCTTCACCAAATTAGTGAAATTTTCTTTCATTATTTTTTCAAATTTATTTCCAATTTCTTGCTCTTTCTCATCTCCTACTAGCATCCCTATGAAGCTAATGTTGGATTGCTTAAAGTTGTATTATCTTCATTTTATTGGATTCTTTTTTCTTCTTGTTGTTCTAATTGGTTGTTTTTGGCTTTCTTATGTTCCATATCATTGATTTGATTCTTGGCTTCATGCACTCTACTGTTGTTTCCCTGTAAATTGTTCTTTATTGCAATTAGTGTATCCTTCATTTCTGACTGGATCTTTTTTATGCTACTAAGGTCCTCACTAAGTTCTTCGAACATCCTTATAATCAGTGTTTTGAACTCTGCATCTGATACATTGCTTACCTCCATGTCATTTAGCTTTTTGTTCTGTTCTTTCATTTGGGCCATGTTTCTTTGTCTCCACATTTTTTCAGCCTCCCTGTGTTTGTTTCTATGCATTAGATAGAGCTGCTATGACTCCCTGTCTTGGTAGTGTGGCCTAATGTAGTAGGTGTCCTGTAGGGTCCAGTGGCATAGCATCCCCTATCACCCAAGCTGGGTACTTGAGGTGCACCCTTCATGTGAGCTGAGGACACCCTCCTCTTATAGTTGGGCCTTGGTTGCTGTTGGCAGATCAATGGGAGGGATTTACCCAGGCCAGTCAGCTGTAAGGATTAGCTGTGACAACTAACCTCCAACCTCCACCCTCTGCTGAGTATCAGCTGTGCACAGGCAGTGTGGTGGTGCTCCAACATGGTCTGTAGCTGTCCACTGGGTGTGCTGGCCCTGGGGTTTCCTGGGTGATGTAGGCCAAGGTCAGGCCCACCTGTGTTTTACCTGGGTTCACCTTGCCTGAGTTACAAAGCAATCGAAGATGGCTGCTACTTGAGCTGATTTTGGAGATTTCCAGGTGAAGCCAAGCTCTGAATCTAGGCTGCTAGTTGCGGGCCTAGTGCTCACTGAGGCCAGCTACCACTTGTTTGAGAGGATTTAGGAAGTTGTAAAGCATGAGCCAAAACCAGTCATTCATATGGAAAAGCATCTTGGGTGGACCCATAAGTTGGTTGGAGCAGAGTCTCTGGAGATCTCCAAGGCTAGTCAAATTGTGTTAGCCAGGTTGGTGGAACTAGATATGGTACCACTCTGCCGGATCTGTGGAGAGAGGGCTCAGAAAAGGGACAATTGTCTTGATGTCAGACACCTCAACCTCCCCCTGAGTGCCCCTCAAGCTGCCTCCTTAGCACTGGAGCCCAGAGCAAGTAAGTCTGAGTAGGTGAGCCTGTGTGGGCTCTTTAAGAGGAACTCCTTGGGGCTCCAGAAGTTTCTTTTACTGACTCAATACCTGCTGGTTTTTGCAGCTAGGTTATAGGGACTTATCTTCCTGGCACTGGAACCCTGGACTGGGGGGTCTGGTGTGGGGTTGGAATTCCTCATTCCCAAGATATCCTTCCCAAATTTTTATCCACCACATATGGATGTGGGACCAGCCCATTCCACATCTGTACCCCTCCTACCAATCTGGATAGATGTGGTTTCTTTAATTTCATAGTTGGCAGACTGCCATTCAACTCAATTTCTGTTGGTTCTGAGCAATGGTTGTTCTATATTTTAGTCGTAATTTTGTTCTGGTTGTGCAAAGAGGTGAGCCATGTCTGACTACACCACCATCTTGACTGGAAGTCTCAGGCTTTCCAGAACCTTATTCCAGACAGTTGATTTTAAGGCCTACTACCTTAACCACTATTGCTAAAAATAGTAGAAAAGGAAGATAGGGAAAGAGAAGAAGAGACTTTCAAGGCTCCAGATGAGAAACTTTTTCTGGCTTAGGGAAGGTCAAAAGAGAGAGAAAGAAGAACTAAATTTCTGGGGAAATTGGCCTCCTATCCAGCCTCTAATCTTCCCAAGAAAGCAGAATTGACATGAAGCATAGGCCTCAGAGGCAGGCTCATGGATCCTTCTATAGGGATCAGCACCTACTTTCCAGGCCTCACTCTTATTAAAAAAAAAAAAAAAAAAAAAAAAAAAAAAAAACCTTTTTATTTGGATATAATTTCAAACTTACAGAAAAGCAGGAATAATAAAAAAAGAATGAAGAATACCCATTTATAAATATACCCTTTATATTTTACCCAGATTCACCTAATATTAATCAATCATTCTCTCTTTCTTTGTTTCTCTACTTTCTGAACCATTTGAAAATGTTACATACATCATAGCTCTTTCCTTCTAAATATACCAGTGTGTATTTCCTAAAAATCAGAATATTTTTATATGATCATAATAATCAACTTCAGTAAATTTAATATTTACACAATATTTTACATAATCTACCACCTATGTTCATATTTGTTGGTGATCCAGCATTTCTTTGTCTTTAATGATATTAACTTTTTTGAAAATATATACTACCTTTACTTTTAAAAAAAGAACTAAAATATCCCTCATTGGGAATTTGCCCGATGTTTTCTCATAATTAGTTTCGGGCTATGCATTCCCAACTGGAACACTGCATAAGTAATGTGTCCTTCTCAAGGTTTCACATCTGGAAACACATGATATCCACCTGTCTTTCATTGGTAATGTTAATTACCAATGTTACCAATTTTAACATTACCGATGTTAATTACCAGCCAAGCTGTTGTCCAATTTCTTCACTGTTTAATTACTTAACTTTTCTCCCATGTAAGTAATAAGAAATTCTGTGAGGAAATGCTTTAAGAATGCAAATATCTGCCCTGGCTGGCATAGCTCAGTGGATTGAGCATGGGCCTGCAAACCAAAAGGCTGCCAGTTTGATTCCCAGTGTAGGGCACATGCCTGGGTTGCAGGCCAGGTCCCCAGTAAGGGAGCATGTGAAAGGCAACCACACATTGATGTTTCTCTCCCTCTCCTTCTCTCTCCCTTCCCCACTCTAAAATTAGATAAATAAAATATTTTTAAAAAGAATGCAAATATCCTGCTCCTCATTAAAAATTTTTCCCTAAATTTAGCATCCATTGATAATAGTTGCCTGATCCAATCTTTACTATGATAGCTGCAAAATAGTTTTCCACCTTGAGCACTACTCTTCTACCTAACAACAGCTCCTCAGTATTCTAATGTAAGCAAGAAACCTCCCCTCTTCCCTGTTTATTTATCTACTTATTGTCTTTATGGACTCATGGACTCTAATTTTATTCAATGGTTTCTAATTCATTAGTGTACTTAAATATTTTGGTCCACAAATTACCCCATATTTGGCCAAGGCTTCACACTTGAAAGCCTAGGAAAGCCCACCTCAAAGGCCAGAGTTGTCCTGTCCAAGAGAAAAAGGCAACCAGTGTAAAGTGCCTCCATGGGAGCTAAACCAGGGCTGGTCTCAGACCACAGGCTTGATTTGACAGCTGTGTGTGGAAAATCACTTTTTATATAAAGCATTGCCCAAATGCCAGGTAAGCCACTTTCAGTTCTAACTACAGGTGGTTAGTCACACGTCAGAATGTACTAGTCTGACAATGCTGATGCATCTTTAACCACAGTCTGCCCAAGAGTCTGGCTCAGTCTCACCAGACCTCTCTTCTTAAACCTTACCTGTACCATGCTTTGTCAACTAAGCCTTCACATCATCTGAACTGAGGGAAAGAGAGGGGAAGAAATTGAGAAGTACTGTCAGGTAACCAAATAGTGTCTTAGAATCACTGTGCTGTGAGCTTCCCTGGAAGCTGAACAGAGGGGCATAAATTATCCCCACACTACCTCCACAACCACCCCATATTTTTACTAGCCCATAAAACCACCCACATGTCTGTGTCTTTCCAACAGCTCCCTGAGCTCAAGACCCTTGGAAGCTATTGATGGTGATTTGAGTTCTTCCCAGGAACCTCAGTCTCAACTGGGTCAAGCTGCCCTTCTCTGCTGGAAAAAGGCTTGAGCAGGTAACTTAACAATAAACCCTCCCAAACTCTGAAGATCATGTGGTTAAAGCTCTTTCCTTGCAGGAGTCTACAAGACATCTGCAGGGAAACAAAGAGCATCTCCTTTTGCTCACTGGTCCAAAAGCCACTGCTGTTTTATTTAATTTTTTTTTATTTTTCAATTACAGTTGACATACAATATTGTATTAGTTTCAGGTGTACAACATAGAGATAAGAAATTTACACAACCTAGGATGTGATCACTCCAATGAATCTATTACCCATCTGATACCATAAATGGTTCTTACATTATTATTGACTATATTACATGTGCAGTACTATACATCCCCATGACTATTCTGTAAGTTTTCTTGTACTTCTTAACCCTTTTCCCTTTTACACTCATCCCCCAACCCCACTCCGATCTGGCAACAGTCAAAATTTTCTTTGTATCCATGACTTTTTTTCTGCTTTGTTTGTTCATTTAATTTTTTTCCAGATTCCATATATGAGTGAAATCATATGGTATTTGTCCTTCCAGTATGACTTATTTCACTTAGCATAATGCCCTCTAGGTCTACCCATGTTGTGGCAGATGGTAAGATTCCATTCTTTTTTTGTTAAATACATTTTATTGATTATGCTATTACAGTTGTCCCATTTCCCCCCTCCTTTATTCCCCTCTGCCCTACAGACCCCTTCCCACCCAGATTCCCCTCCCCCCTTAGTTCATGTCCATGGGTTGTATATGTAAGTTCTTTGGCTTCTACATTTCCTATATTATGTATTTTTAACCTCCCTGTCTATTTTCTACCTACCATTTATGCTACTTATTCTCTGTACCTTTTCCTCCATTCCCCCTCTCCCCGTCCCCACTGATAACCCTCCATGTGATCTCAATTTCTGTGATTCTGTTCCTGTTCTAGTTGTTTGCTTAAGTTTGTTTTTGTTTTTTTGTTTTTTAGGTTTGGTTGTTGATAATTGTGAGTTTCTTGTCATTTTACTGTTCATTTTTTTTAATCTTCTTTTTCTGAGATAAGTCCCTGTAGCCTATCATATAATAAGGGCTTGGTAATCATGAATTCTTTTAACTTGGCCTTATCTGGGAAGCATTTTCTCTGCCCTTCCATTCTAAATGATAGCTCTGCTGGATAGAGTAACCTAGGTTTTAGGTCCTTGCTTTTCATGACTTTCAATACTTTCCTTCAGCCCCTTCTTGCCTGTAAGGTTTCTTTTGAGAAATCAACTGATAGTCTTATGGGAACTCCTTTGTAGGTAACTGTCTCCTTTTCTCTTGCTGCTTTTAAGATCATTTCCTTCTCTTTAATCTTGGGTAATGTAATTATGATGTGCCTTGGTTTGTGATTCCTTGGGTCCCACTTCTTTGGGACTCTATGAGCCTCTGGACTTCCTGGAGGTCTATTTCCTTTGCCAGATTGGGAAAGTTCTCCTTCATTATTTGTTCAAATAACTTTTCAATGTCTTGCTGTTCTTCTCCTTCTGGCATCGCTATGATTTGGATGTTGGAACGTTTAAAGTTGTCCTGGAGATTCCTAAGCCTCTCCTCATTTTTTTTTTTTTTGAATCCTTGTTTCTTCGTTCTGTTCTGGTTGAATGTTTATTTCTTCTTTCTGGTGCAAACCATATGCCTTTGGAGCATTTAATCCATTTGTATTTAAAGTATTTGTTGATAGATATGTATTTATTGCCATTTTATTATTCATATCTTTGACCCCTTTTTCCTTCATCTTAAAGTAGAACCTCTAACATTTCATATAATACTGGTCTGGTGGTTATGAACTACTTTAGTATTTTCCTGTCTGGGAAGCTCTTTATCTGTCCTTTGATTCTAAATGATAGCTTTTTTTCCATTACAATTTATCCCCTTTATACCCCCTCCCCCTACAATCACCATACTGTTGCCCATGTCCATGAGTACTTTTACTTTTTTTCTCAATTCCTCCACCCTATAAACCCCTCCCACTAGCTGTCATTCTGCTTTCCATCTATGAGTCTGTTACAATTTTCCTTGTTAGCTCAGTTTGTTCTTTAGATTCCACATATGAGAGAAATCATATGGTACTTGTCTTTCTCTGACTGGCTTATTTCAGCCAGCATAATGTTTTCCAGATCCATCCATACTGTTGGAAAGAGTAAAATTTTGTCCTTTTTTATGGCTAAGTAGTCTTCCATTGTGCAAATGTCCCACAGTTGTTTTACCCACTCATCTACTGATGGATACTTGGGCCACTTCCATATCTTGGCAATTGTAAATAATGCTGCAATGAACATAGAGGTGCTTATGTTCTTTCGAATTAATGTTTTGGGTTTCTTTGGATAGATTCCCAGAAGTGGAATTGCTGGGTCATAATACAGTTTCATTTTTAATTTTAAGGTATCTCCATACTGCTTTCCACGGCAACTGCACCAATTTGTATTCCCACCAACAGTGCAAAAAGGTTCTTGCTGGGTAGGGTAATCTTGGTTGTAGGTCCTTGCTTTTCATCAGTTTGAATATTTCTTGCATAACCCTTCTTGTCTGCAAAGTTTCTGTTGAGAAATCAGCTGACAGCTTTATGGGAGCTCCCTTGTAGGTAACTAACTGCTTTTCTCTTGCTGCTTTTAAGATATTATCTTGTCTTTAAACTTTGCCATTTTAATTATGATGTGTCTTGGTATGAGCCTTTTGGACTTCATTTTGTTTGGGACTCTGTGCTTCCTGGACATATATGTCTATCTCCTTTGCCAGGTTGTGAAATTTTGCCATCATTATTTCTTCAAATATGTTTTCAATCCTTCCTCTCTCTCTTCTCATTCCAGTACCCCTATGATACGAATGTGGTACCCTTGATGTTGCCCCAGAAGTCCCTTAAATTATCCTCATTTTTTTACTTATTTATTTTTAAGAGTATTTTATTGATTATGCTACTACAGTTGACCAAATATTTCCCCCTTTACACTTCTCCACCCAGTACCCCACTTGCCTCCAGCAATTATCCACACTTAGTTCATGTCCGTGGGTCATGCATGTAAGTTCTTTGGCTTCTCCATTACCTATACTATTTTTTTAACATTCTTTAAATTTTTGTTCAAGTACAGTTTTCTCCATGTTCCCACCACCACTTCCCCGCACCCCAGCCATCCCCACTTCCCACCATTGATCCTACTCACCTTTGGCTTTGTCCATGTGTCATTTATACATGTTCCTGACAACTCTTCCCTCTTTTCCCCCCATTATCCCCACGCCCACCTTCTGGTTACTGTCAGTTTGTTCTTAATTTCAATGTCACTGGTTATATTTTGCTTGCTTGTTTGTTTTGTTGATTAGGTTCCACTTATAGGTGAGATCATATGGTATTTGTCTTTCACTGCCTGGATTATTTCACTTAGCAGAATGCTATCCTCATTTTTTTTCATTATTTTTTTCCTGCTCTGAATAGGTGTTTTCTGCTGCCTTATTTTCCAAATCACTGATTTGATCCTCTGCTTCATGTAATTTTCTGTTGATTCCCTCTAATTTAATCTTCATTTCAGTTATCGTATTCTTCTGGTTCTTTTTTATGATTTCTATCTCCATTTTTATGTTTCCTCTCTCTGTTGAAGTTCTTATTGAGTTCATGAGTATCCTCATAAACAATGTTTTGAACTCTGCATCTGGTAGATTGCTTGTCTTCATTTTGTTTAGTTCTTCTTCTAGAATTTTGTTCTGTTCTTTCATTTGGGGCATGTTTCCTTCTTTCCTAATTTTGTCTGCCTCCCTGTGTCTTTTTCTACATATTAGGTAGAACTACTACATCTTCCCAGCCTTATGTACTAGGTGTCCTGTTGGGCCCAGCAATATGGTCTTTCTGGTCACCTGAACCAGGTGCCCCAGGTGTGTCCACTGTGTGTGCCCTCCTATTGTAGTAGAGCCTTGATTGCTGTTGGCACATCAATGGGAGGAATTGACCCTCAAGCTGCTTCATAGTTAGAACTGGCCACGACTATATCAGAGGAGCTATTGTGCAAGGACTGACCCTATGAAACAGAATTTGCTTTAGCAGGGACCTGGTGCCTGCCAAGTCTGCCCTTTGGTTGTGTCATTTGTGAAAATGGTTGGTTGGTGTTCTGGTGTGGGCTTAAGCTGGCCACCAGGTGTGCTGATTCTAGGACCTCTTAGTAGGGAATCTGATGAAGGTCAAGGTCAGCACTGCCTGTGCCTTGCCCAGAGCCACTTGGTATGAGCTAGAAACTGATCTGCAAATGGTTGCCATTTGTACTGAATTTAGGGGTGCCTGGGACAGCCATCCTGCAAGATGAAACCAGCTGCCACTAGGGCCAGGTTTTGGGGCTGCTTAGGCAGGAGCTATGGGGCATGCTGAGACCAAATACTCCTTTTTCTTAAAAAAATCCTCACTCAAGGATATGTTTATTGATTTTAGAGAGGAAGGGAGGAGGGAGTAAGGGGGAGAAAGAAACAGAAAGAGAAACATCAGTGTGAGAAAGAAATATAATTGCCTCCCATATACTCATCAACCAGGAATCAAACCTGCAACCTAGGTATATGCCCTCAACAAGAAACAAACCTGCACCCTTTCAGTGTATGGGATGATGCTTCCACCAACTCAGCCACCCAGCTAGGGCCCCATGCTGCTTGTTTTTGATTTGTGAACCTTTGAGAAACTTTAGGAAAGTCCACAGCATATGGCCACTTGTATGGAAAAGCCACTGGAAGCAGCTTGGGTGGGCCTGCAAGTTGGATGGGAATCACCAAAGTGGGAAGAAGGATGTTAGTTAGGTTGACAGAGACCCAGATATTGTATCTACCTGCCTGTGCAGGCTGGGTGAAGAGAGATCTCAATAAGCGAACATTGGCTTCTGCCAGCACTTCTGTCTGAGAGATAGCTGCTGCTCCAGCCCTGATCCTGAAGCCAGAAAAGTCCCTTCTGTGTCCCTGGCACCTTTGGAGCTGCTTCCCCAGTGCTGGAGCTCAGAGCCAGTGAGTCCATCAGGGAGTAAGTACATGCATGGGCCTTTTAAAAGAAATTCCAGGCACTCCAGGTGCCCTCTCTCTCACTCACAATCTCTTCTGGTTATCACAGCCAGAAGTTATGGAACTCTGGGCTGGGGAGCCTGATGTGGTGCTTGAACCCATCACTCCTCAGTGGGGATCTCCACAGATGAGATACCCTTCCTAATTTTTATTTTTTAATATTTTATTTATTTATTTTTAGAGAGGGGAAGGGAGGGAGAAAGACATCACTGTGTGTTTGCCTCTCACATGCCCCCTGTGGGGACCTAGCCCGCAACCCAGGCATGTGCTCTAGACTGGGAACCGAACGGGTGACCCTTTGGTCTGCAGGCCCACACTCAATCCACTGAGCTACACCAGCCAGAGCAACACTTCCTAATTTTTAAAGGCCACGTGTGGATGTGGGACCAGCCCATTCTACATCTCCATGCCCCCCACCAGTCTTGAAGTAGCTTCTTCTGTATATCCTTAGTTATAGGACTTTGTTCAGCTCAGCTTCAGGTAGTTCTCAATGAGAGTTGCTCTTTAATGTAGTTGTAATTTTGATGTGGTTGTGGAAGGAGGCAAGCACAGCATTTACCTAATCTGCCATATTGACCAGGAACTCGAAGTCCCAAAGTCCCTTATGCCAAACTCCAATGTCACTGCCAGTTCAATTTTTCTTTCACTTGAATCTACGTCATTTTTCTGATTTAAATGGTTCAGGGAGACCCTGGTGGTCCTCTCAGATTCTCATGTTTCTTACCATGTAAATAGGCATAGGCCTCTAAGCAAGTCTCTCTTTTGCTTTTTTTCCTGTTGAGTATTCCACATGTAGTGGCTTCTTTTCAAAACCTGTAGATTCTGTTTATCAGGACAAACTGACTTTAGGCAAAAGTGTCAAGAGCCTTTGATGCCTTAGGCTGACTATTGGTAAAAAAGGTTCAGAGTATAGTGAAGTAGTAAGGCTTTTTAAGACATACACCAAGAAGAAAAGAGTAGAATAACTGGGGGACAAGCCTGCTGATAGACCAGGTATTCCATCTAACCCCATCTTTATACACACCATAAGCAGAGGCTTACTGAAGACCACACTCACACATACAATGTTCAACTCATTAGAGTCTCTACTGTATTCTCAGAGCTTCCAGCAGTACTAGAGGAGGTGAACTGAGTCTAGCTGCTAAGGGCATCCCAGTAGTAGGAGGCTTCTTGGCCATTTTGCTGAGTTAAGCAGATCAACAGCATGCACCACTAGTGATAATGACCTGAAAAGAGGGTTGCCAGGTAAATTATAGGATGCAATATATGAAATATAAAATGTTTAAATTACCTATTAATTGAGGGGTAGTAGAAGAAGGTATGGGGGATAAATACTGATAAAAGGAGACTTGACTTGGATGTTGGATACACAATATAATATACAGATGAAATATTATAGAATTGTACACCTGAAACCTACATAATTTTATTAACCAATATCATCCCAATGGATTCAATTAAAAAGAACAAATTTAAAAAAATAAAATTACCTGTCATTTACCTGAAATTCAAATTTAACTGGACTTCCATACTTTTATATGCTAAACCTGCAAACTTAGCAAATTTAGCAAATTCCTACCCAAGGACCCTATAAGAGCAATGTTACTCTAAATTGCCCTTTGAGAATGGGTTAAGAAGTCAGGATCTCCAAAGTTTAAATGTAATTTTTTTCAAATTGTATAATTAGGGCCAAACTCTCCAGTCCTCACCCAAGCACCCAAATCCTGCCATAAGTACACACAGCTAGTTTTCCCATGTTGGGAGCAACTGGCTACTTCATGGCTCTAACTCTCACTTGCTCTGGGTTACCTGTCCACTGTTCCCAAATAAAATTAACTCTTCCAAGGTGAGCTCTACCTGCAAGTTTTTGAGAAATGTGTAAAATATCTCTACAAGTGACTAGGCAATGGGTTTTGGTCACTTAGAGTTCCCTGAGAATGTTCTGTGATTGCTACACACAGAAACAGCAGAGTTCAAAAGGAGGAAGAAGGGGCCTACTGTCCAGCCTGTCCCTTGTAATTTCTAAGCCCATCTATTCAGTCCCCTACAGCCTTCAAGCTCCCATCCTGGTTCCAGTGGCTCTGCAGACAGAGGCTATTATTTTTGTTCACAAAGATAAATGGAGGGATCTGCTAAAATAAAATAAATTTAAGGGAAGAGTTTATAAATACTCAAAAAAGCAGCATCTTGCATGAAGTAAGACATATTCACATTCCACAGGCAGGGACCCACATATGGTACTTCCCAGAATTCTTTGAGTAGTATTGGACTATTTTTCATTTACTAGCCTCCAGGCATCATTACATAAACTATACTGGGAATGATGCTGGCTGCCATAGCAGCTTGGAAGATGTATAGGAAACCCTCAAACTGAAAGTTGTTCCTCCCAACACCACTGTGGCCCACACAGTGCACAGGAAGCAGACAAGTAAAGTGGTGGCCAGACAGGTTTCACTGCCACCTCCTGAAAGGCACTACATGTGAAAGGGACTTCTGGCCTTGGGGCTCTGGTTCTACAGTTGTCAGCTGTCTATAAATTAAGCTTCACAGAGAAATCCTGTCTGGTTATGGCTCCTCAAAGGATCTAAGCCTGGAATGTCTCACCATATATTCTTTTAACCAACAAACATTTAATGAATTTCTACTGCATATTGGCACGACTGAAACAACAATGGAAAGTTTATGTAATCCAAAAACTCATGGAGCTGAGGGTCTAATGGGAAATACAGACAAGGAAATTAGCAATTACAATGTATAATGTAGAAGTGCAGGCACTGTAGGAGCATGAAGGAGGGCACGTCACCCATTACAAGATGGACTGGAAAGGGACCTGTGAAATAATAGAAAAATATATATTGATCTCTACCGCTATTTCCTGACACAGAGCTCCTAAAACCTTTGTAATTTCCTAAGTGATAAGAACATCAGAGTAGATTTTGTTTGAATATTTTGTCCTTAACCCTGCTTCCAAACATTTCTATATCCCTTGGAATTTCCTGGGTGATAGTAGTGTCTGTTGTGCTAGTGAGATGACTCTTGGTGGGCTCCTACATAGCTTCCAGATGGGAGCTGATCACCATAAAGACCAAACCATGATTAGAATTTCTGGAACTTCCAGGCTCCTCCCCCTATCCACTGGAAAGAGCAGAGGGGCTAGAGATTGAGTTAATGATTAATCATGCCTATACAAAAGCCTCTATAAAAATCCCCAAAGTACAGATTCAGAGAGCTTCCAAGCTGGTGAGTGCATCTGTATACAAAAAGGGTGGTGGATCCCAGCTCCAAGAGAACAGAAGCTCCTGTGCTCAGGACCCTCCCAGATCTTGCTCTATGTACATCTTTATCAGGCTATTCATCTGTATTCATTTACCATATCATTTAGTATATAATAGACCAATAAACATAAATATTTCCCTGAGTTCTTTGATCTATTTCAGCAAATTACCAAACCCAAGGGGAGGATCATGGGAACCTCCAATTTACAGCTAGTCGGTAAGATGCACAAGTGACAATCTGGTCTTTTGAATGATGCTAGAGAGGAAGGAACAGTCTTGTGGGGCTGAGCCCTTAATCAATGGGGTCTGCAATGAGTTTGGTTAGAGTGACAATTAAATTGTAGCACATCCAGCTGACATCTGACAATTGCTTTCTTTGGAAAACTCATACATCTGATGTCAGAAGTACTGTGAATGTTGCACAAAGAACATTTTCCAGGATAAAACACATATTAGGCCACAAAACAGGTCTCAATAAATTTAACAAAACTAAAATCAGCCCTGGCTGGTGTGCCTCAGTGTACTGAGTGCTGGCCTGAGAACCAAGGGATCACTGGCTCTATTCCCAGTCACAGCACATGCCTGGGTTGCAGGCCAGGTCATCAGTGAGGGGTGCACGAGAGGCAGCCACACATTGATGTTTCTCTCCCTCTCTTGCTCCCTTCTCTTCTCTCTAAAAATGAAAAAAATAAAATCTTTTTAAAATTTTAACAAGACTAAAATCATATAAACCATCTTTTCCAACCACAATGCTATGAAACTAGAAATCAACTACAAGACAACTGAAAAACATACCAATACATGAGGTCTAAGTAACATGTTACTAAAGAATAAATGTGTTAAGAATAAGATCAAAGAAAAAAACAAAAGCTATATTTTGAGACAAATGAAAATGAAAACACAACGACCCAAAATTGATGGGACACAGCAAAGGCATTCCTAAGGAGGAATTCATAGCAACACAGGCCTATTCAAGAAACAAGAAAAAATCTCAAATAAACAACCTAACCTTATACCTAAAGGAACTAGAAAAAGAACAAACAATGCCCAAAGTGAGTAGAAGAAAGGAAATAATAAAGATCACAATGGAAATAAATAAAATAGAATCTAAGCAAATAATACAAAAAGTCAATGAATCCAAGACCTGGTTCTTTGAAAAGATAAACAAGATTGATAAACCTTTAACCAGACTCATCAAGAAAAAAAGAGAGATGACCCAAATAAATAAAATCAGAAATGAAGAGTGAGAAGTGACAAGTGATACCACAGAAATACTAAGGATTATAAGAAAATATTACATTTACACAGTGGAATACTATGCAGCAGAAACAAATAAGGGACTCCTACCCTTCATGACAGCATAGATGGAACTGGAGAGCATTATGCTAAGTGAAATAAGCCAGGCAGTGAAACCAAATACCATATCATCTCACATGTAAGTGGAACCTAATCAACAAAAATAACAATGGAGCAAAATAGAATAAGAAACATGGAAACAGACTGACACTAACCAGAGGGGAGGGGAGAGGGGGATAATGGGGGAAAGAAGGGGAAGGGTCAAGTGAAGGAACAGGTATAAAGGATCCATGGACATGGACAACCTGGGGAGAACTGAAAATGGAAGGTGGATATGGGTAGGGCAGGGGAGAGTAATGGGGGAAAACTGAGGATAACTGTAATTGAACAACAAATAAATAAATAAGAAGGAAATTAAATGTACAAAAATCTGTATGCCAATAAATTGGACAACCTGGAAGAAATGGATAAATTCCTAGAAACATAAATCTTCCAAGACTGAATCAAGAATAAATTAAAAATCTAAACAAACTGATTACTACCAATGAAATCAAATCAGTAATCAAAAAACTACCAACAAAATTCTTATACTGGATGGCTTCACAGATGAATTTCACCAAACATTCAAAGAAGAACTAACATTTATCTTTATCAAACTATTCCAAAAAAGTTCAAGAAAAGAGAAGACTCCCAAACTTTAGGAGGCCTGCACTATCCTGATTCCAAAACTGGATGAAGATATTGTAAGGAAAAAATATGTAGTCCAATAACCCTGAGGAACATAGATGCTAAAATCCTCAACAAAATATGAGCAAACTGAACATAGCAATGCATTAAAAAGATCATACACAATGATCAGTTAGGATTTATCCCTGGAATGCAAGGTTTTTCAATATGTACAAACCAATGAATGTAATATACCACATAAACAAAATAAAGGATAAAATAATATGATCACATCAATAGATGCAGAAAAAAACTTTGATAAAATCCAGCACCAGTTATGATAAAGACTCTCAGAAAAGTGGGAATAGAGAAAATATATCTCAATATAATAAAAGCCATATATGACAAACTCACTACCCAAATCACACTCAATGGGAAAAAACTATGAGCATTTCCCTTAAACTCAAGAACAAGACAGGTGTCCATTTTCACCTCTGTTATTCAACATACTACTGGAAGTCCTAGCCACAACAGTCAGACAAAAGGAAATAAACAGTATGTACATTGGAAATAAAGAGGTAAAACTGTCATTAATTGCAGATAACATGATACCATACAGAGCAGGGGTGTCAGACACTTTTTTCTTTTTTTAAATATATTTTATTGATTATGCTATTACAACCATCCTATTTCCCCCCTTTATTCCCCTCCACCCTGCATAGCCCCTTCCACCCACATTCCCCACTGTAGTTCATGTCCATGGGTCATATATATAAGTCCTTTGGCTTCTACATTTCCCATACTATTCCTAACCTCCCCATCTATTTTCTCCCCACTATCTATGCTACTTATTCTCTGTACCTTTTCCCCCTCTCTCCTCCTCCCACTCCCCTGTTGCTAACCCTCCATTTGATCTCCATTTCTATGATTCTGTTCCTGTTCTAGTTGTTTGCTTAGTTGATTTTTGTTTTATGTGTGGTTGTTAATAACTGTGAGTTTGTTGTCATTTTACTATTCATATTTCTATCTTTTTTCTTAGATAAATCCTTTAACATTTCATATAACAAGGGCTTAGTGATAATGACCTCGTTTCACTTGACCTTATCTGGAAAGCACTTTATCTGCCCTTCCATTCTAAATGAAAGCTTTGCTGGATAGAGCAATCTTGGATGTAGGTCCTTGCCTTTCATGACTTGGAATACTTCTTTCCAGCCCCTTCTTGCCTGTAAGGTCTCTTTCGAGAAATCAGCTGACAGTCTGATGGGAACTCCTTTGTAGGTAACGGTCCCCTTTTCTCTTGGTGCTTTTAAGATTCTCTCCTTATCTTTAATCTTGGGTAATATAATTATGATGTGCCTTGGTGTGTTCCTCCTTGGGTCCAACTTCTTTGGGACTCTCTAAGCTTCCTGGACTTCCTGGAAATCTATTTCCTTAGCCAGAATGGGAAAGTTCTCCTTCATTATTTGTTCAAATAAGTTTTCAATTTCTTGCTCTTCCTCTTCTCCTTTTGGTACCCCTATGATTCAGATGTTGAAATGTTTAAAGATGCCCTGGAGGTTCCTAAGCCTCTCCTCATTTTTTGAATTTTGTTTCTTCCTTCCATTCTGGTTGAATGTTTATTTCTTCCTTCTGGTTGAAACCATCAATTTGAGTCCTGGTTTCCTTCCCATCACTGTTGGTTCCCTGTACATTCTCCTTTATTTCACCTAGCATGGCCTACATTTTTTCATCTAATTTGCAACCATATTCAACCAATTCTGTAAGCATACTGATTACCAGCATTTTGAACTGTACATCTGATAGGTTGGCTATCTCTCCATTGCTTAGTTGTATTTTTTCTGGAGCTTTGATCTGTTCTTTCATTTGGGCCATTTTTTTTTTGTATTGGCATACCTGTTATGTAGTAAGGGGCAGAGCCTTAGGTGTTCACCAGGGTGGGGCAACCCACATCACTGCGTTGTGACCCTGTATTTTGGGGAGGGGTCTGAGAGGGAACAGTGGTGCTTCCTCCACTCTCTGCCAGTTTTCAGTCATTCCCCCCAATACCCACAATCAAATTGGGCCCTTCTGGTGCTAATTCCCAGGTGAGTGGGCTTGTATACATTCTAGGACCCTGTGGGTCTCCCTAACAAACTCTCCCGTGAAGCTGGGAGTTTCTCCCACTGCCACCTCAACCCCTACCGGTGTTTTCAATCAGAGGTTTGAGGCTTTATTTCCCTGTGTTGGAACCCTGGGTTGTGCTGTGTGTCTCACTCCCCAGTTGTTCCTCCCAGTTTCTCTGCATGCTAATGTGGGACCACCCACTCCACAAGCTGCTGCCTGGCTGGGTCCACCAGCTGCTGCCTTGCCACAAGTCCTCTCCACCTGGCTGCTTGTCTCCACCCCTCCTACTGGTTTAGATGGATGTTTCTTTTTTAACTCCTTGGTTGTCGGACTTCCATACAATTTGATTTTCTGTCAGTTCTGATTTTATTGTTTTTAAGTTGTTGTTGTCCTTCTTTTGGTTGTGTGAGGAGGCACACTGTGTCTACCTATGCCTCCATCTTGGCTGGAAGTCTCAAACTCATTTTCACTGGGGGCCATATCAGCCTCACAGTTGCCTTCAAAGGGCCGAATGTAATTTCAACTACCTAACAGTTAATGAGTAGTTACATTTATACAGTCCTAAAATTATTTTGGCCTTTTGAAGGCAGTCACAAGGCTGATGTGCCCCTGGTGGAAATGAGTTTGACACCACTGATACAGAGGGAACCCTAAAAATTCCACCCCCCAAAATACAACAACTGATAGATGAATTCAGTAAAATAGTGGGATAAAAAATATTCATAAAGTAGTTATATTTTTATACACTAATAATGAACCATCAGAAAGGAAAACTAAGAAAACAATCCCATTTACAAATGCATCAAAAAATAAATAAATAAAGTACTTAGGAGGTAAAAGACCTGTATTCAGAAAATTATAAAACATTGAAGAAACAAACTGAAGAAGATACAAACAAATAGAAGCATATACTGTGTTCATGGATAGAAAGAATTAATATCATTAAAATGTCCATGCTACCCAAACCAATCTATAGATTTAATGCAATTCCTATAAAAATATCAATGGTGTTTTTCACAGAACTAAAACTTTTATTCCAAAAATTTATACGGAATCACAAAAAAATCCCAAATAGCCATTGCAATCTTGAGAAAAGCAAAGGTATTTAAAAAATACAAATTGGTAGTTACAAAATAGTCATGGCATCTAAAGTACAGCATAGGGATTATAGTGAATAATATTGTAATAATTATGTACAGTACCAGATGGGTACTGGAAATATTGAGGGAACACTTTGTAATGTATATGATTTGATTGCCTAACCACTATGCTATACACCTGAAACTAATATAAAGTAATATTGAATGTCAACTGTAATTGAAAAACAAAATTTATAAATAAATTAGTAAATAAATAAAAAGAACAAACTCCCCAATGGTCCTGAAGCTGCCAGTTGGGGACCCACTTTAGAGACCAAGGCCATTCCTGACTTACTGAGTTCCATTCCATTGCCCAGACTCTTAATAACCTATGAGGTACTGAACAAATACGAAGGTATCTTGTACTTTTATTTGATAAGTCAGGTAACCCTATATAGAATGAATGAATGAACAAAGAAACTTCCCACAAGAGAAAGATGAAGTGGTGTCAAGCCATTAACAACAGCAACAGAAGTAAAATTAAAAGCCAAGATGGACAATTATGTTTTCCCCAAGTTTCCTGTAGCTGTTTGTTGGTCATTAGACACACAAAATATCTTATGGCCCTTTCACCACCAAAAAAATTGTTTCTGGCTGGTATTACCATAGATATTAACACATGTTTACACTTCAGCTCAACTGTCACATTGTTTATCATACTGTTTTTCAACATGGTATACCAGTAAAGCTATTTCTTCATTTTATAGGGTAAGGAACTAAGGCTGGCCAGGGAAGTGATTCAACTTGCTAAGAGTCACATGGCTAGTTAATAGCTAAACTGTACTAGAACCAGGCTATGATCCTAGTGTTTTTTCCACTACAAAAAATTTGTTGAAACAGTATCTGAACAGGGGAAAGATTTTAGAGTTGATTTGTTTCAAGTGGTCCCCGTATCCTGCTTTGGGGGCTTATTGGAGGTTCCATAAATTGGAACAAACATTGTTTGGAGCTGAAGAAGAAATTTCCCAGACCCTTGGTTACTGAAACAAATAGACATATTTTTAAGGATGGATTATCCATTTGTTTATTCACCAAATTTTTGTTGAGCCCTGTGCTAGGTGGAGATAGATGTAATAAATCACCATCCCTGCCTTTGGAGAAATTAGAATCCAGTGAAACAGACATGTAAACAAATACATGTAATAAACTTCTGTAGGTGCAAAGGGGGCATAAGAGAAGGGATGAAAGGCTTTATAAAGGAAGTCATTAACCAAAAATGAAAGCAGGCCAGGTCATGTTAAGCACTGAATATGGAACAGAAACAACTGTAGTATGGTCAGAGTTTAGTGGAAAGAGAAGGGAAGTTATTTCAGTAGGCTCCAGAGGTCATGGAAGGCTTTTTGGAGAGGCAAGTCCAGAACTGAGCCTTGATGCCAGGTGGATACTAGAATTATCAGGGGAGTCATTACAAAAATTATATAATTGTCTAACCACTATTCTGTATACCAGAAACTAATATAAAATATTAAATGTCCACTTTAATTGAAAAATAAAATTTTAAAATACAGAAAAAAAGAACTAAACTTTGAAGAATGTGTAAGAATTATATAACTACAGAGGATGCTTCAGAGTAGAACAGAATGAGCAAAGGTATTGACATAAGAAGATACATTGTATATTTGGAGGACGTCCCTTTGCCTATCAAGTTGAAGCCTTTTCAAATAGCACTTCACTTTTTTGTTGTTGTTCAATTACAGTTGTCCCCATTTCCCCCGATTACTCTCCCCTACCCTGACCACAACCCCCACATTCAATCCTCCTCCCCACTGTCCTTGTCCATGTGTCCTTTATACATGTTCCTTGACTTGACCTTCTTTCCCCCATTATCTCCCTCCCCCTTCCCCTCTGTCACTTTTGCTTCTCTAAAATAGTTTCCTTTTGCTTTCCTGGTCAATGAGTCAGCCTCCAATCTCACTCTTTACTCTCACTGTATTTTGGTGGTCTGCAAGGCCACCATGTGCAGTTGTGCATGTTGTTCACTGCAAAAAGATGCCCATACATGGAAGCAAATGGGGAATAAAATCCAAAATGCACTTCACTCAGCAAGCGGTGCTTTCTCTTCCTAATACAATACAGTGTGTGTTTGCCAGGCCATGTACCCAAAAAGGATGGCATTTTTAAACAACAGGTGAGTAAGGAAAAAGGGGAAGTTTGTGTGTGTGTGTGTACACATACTGGAATATTTCTCACCTATAGAAAAGAATGAAATCTTATCATTTTCAACAGCATGGATGGACCTAGAAGATATTATGCTAAGTAAAATAAGTCAGACAGAGAAAGACAAATACCATATCTGGAATCTAAGGAACAAAATAAACAAACAAATAAAATTGAAATAGACTCATAGATACAGAGAACAGACTGATGGTTGCTAGATTGGAGGGGGTTAGGGGACTGGATGAAAAAGGCGAAGGGATTAAGAAGTAAAAATTGGTAGTTACAAACCAGTCACGGGAATGTAAAAGTACAGCATAGGAAATATAGTGAATAATACTATAATAACTTTATATGGTGCCAAGAGAGTACTGGAAATATTGAGAGGACTACACTGTGGTGAAGTATATGATTGTATAACCACTACACTATACACCTGAAATTAATACAAAATAATATTGAACATAAACTGTAATTGAAAAATAAAATTTTTAAAATTCCTAAATTGTAAAACAAAAATAGGAACACTTTTTCTAATCTACACAATGGTGTCCCTGCAGTGGCCAAGACACTAGATCAACCCTATACCAAATTGTAACACAAGTAAGATTTTGCTGTTTAGCTTCAAATCTTTATAGCAGGTTACCCAAGGTGGCAGAAGAGTAAGTGGAAGCTATACTAACCTCCTCCCAGGACCAAACTGGAATTACAACCAATTGTAGAGAAATCATCCTGAATAACCAACTAACACTAGCTGGAGAGAAACCTTATAATCATGGACAGACAGAAGAAACCACTTCAACACAAGACTGGTAGGCACTGCAGAGGAGGCGTAAGAGGGCTTGCTGGGCCCCCATGGGCAGCAACTGAAGTTCTCAAGGAAGATTTTGTTGGCAGGGGGGTTCCCTCTGAGAAGTGTGGGGTCTAAACCCCAAGCTGGGCTCCCCAGCCTACAGCACCAGAACCAGGGGGAAAAAAAACAGAAATATCCAGCTGTGAAAAGCAGCAAGGTTTCTGTCTGCCAGGGAGAGACAGCTAAAGATGCAGAGAGGCCCTTAAAGGGTAAACAAACAAAATTTCATTTGCAGCCACTTACCCTGGGCTCTGGCAGAGGAAGGGCAGAGTGGCCTACAGACACTAGAGGACAGTCTGGGGTTGGTGTCTGACACGGACCCTGGCTCATGGGGTCCGCCACATTGTGCATGGGGGAGAGACATTCACATGGACTACCGTGTTCTGTGGAGGAAAAGGGCAGGCATGGCTTTTTTCTCAAAGGGAGCAAAAGCCATGGCCCTTGCCGTGACCGGCCTTTATTGGGTTTCTCAGCACATTACATTATGGTCCTCATTTACTATGCACAGGTTGCCTTAGCTGGTTACCTTTTACAGAAAACAAAGGAGCCAATGCTGCCAATCACATCACAGAAGAGGGATATTTGCAAATGAAAAGGGCAAAAGTGGTTGGACCAGTTACACTGGTCCTAGTAAGGTTTAGCATGGATTTTAGGAAGTTACTTTGCAGTAAATGTTTGCCACTGGGGGCTGGGCCCATGCCACGAAGAATGGTCTCCTACAGGTGTCCATGGGGAGGTAACTGAACAAACAGCCACCAGGATCCCTGTGCTGAGTCATTCCTCATACTGCAGAGGCCGTCTTTCTCAGGCAGAGCACTCCCCTCTGAGTGTCATCAGTCTAAGGGGAAGCAGTAGCCCTACCTGCAGGAACTACTCTGCCCTTCCCTGTGGTGCTTAAGCCAGGCTGGGCTGCTGATTACAGCTTGAGGCTATAACACTGATCTGTTTAATAACTAAGGCAGAAAAGACAAAGAAGCAACCAAAATGGGAAGCCACCCATCTCAGATCAAAAGATACACACAGACCAAAAGTAAAGGAATGGAAAAAGATATTTCATGCAAATGGGGAAAAAAAGCTGAGTAAGTAGTATTTATAGCTGATAAAATAGACTTTAAAACCAACACTATAGTAAGAGACAAAGAAGGACACTACATAATGATAAGGGAACAATCCAACAAAAAGGTATGACTCTAATAAACATTTACACGCCCAACATAAGAGCACCTAAATATGTGAAGCTAATCTTGATGGACATAAAAGGAGAGATTGAAAGAAGAAATACAGTGATAGTTGGGGATTTTAACATCCCATTGACTTCAATGAATAGATCTTCCAGACAGAGAATCAATAAGGAGACAGTGGCCTTAAACAACACACAAGATCAAATGAATTTAATTGATATATTCAGAGCATGTCACCCCAAAGGAGCAGAATATATATACTTTTCAAGTGTACATGGAATGTTTTCTAGGATAGACCACATCTTAGGACACAAAACAAGTCTCAATAAATTTAAGAAGATAGAAATTATATCAAGCATCTTCTCTGATCACAATGCTATGAAACTAGAAATCAATCATAAGAAGAACACTGAAAAATATGCAAAGACATGGAAGCTAAATAAGATGTTATTAAACAATGAATGGGTTAACAATGAGATAAAGGAAGAAATCAAAAGATAC
>PVKM010012813.1:0-25599 GCA_004027735.1 Carollia perspicillata | reverse complement strand
AGCTGAGTGGGGAGCTCATACCTTATATTATTTGGGGGAGAAAAGCAAAAGCCCTCGCTTGCTTGGGTTTCTGGAATTGGGCAGTTCCTTTTGCTGCTACAGTACATTATTAAATTAATGCATTGATACAAAAAAAGTCTTTCCTGATGCTTCAGCTCATTCTAAGAGACTTTAGGTGGGAGGACTCCAAATAAAGCTTCCTTACAGCCTCCTAATATTTTCTGGCCCAGCCTTCAAGGCCGTTTGCGATCTGCCCACCCCACACATATCCAGCATCCTCTCCCCTCATGTAATCTGCACCCCCTCATTTGGCCAAAACCCACCCCCAGGCATGCCTGCTACTCGCCACTTCCTGAACACGTGCTGCGCATTCACGCCACGCGGCCTTTGTGCCTTCTGTGTTTTTCCATCCCGACACTCTTTTTCTGTCCCCTTTACCCTTCTAGCAAAGCCTCCCCATCCACCCATTTGAGAAAGACTGAAATATTGCCCTGTAAAGCTTGTCCCATCCTGCACTAGAGTCACCCAGCACCTTGCGACAACCACTTTCGGCACATGTTTCTGTGCACTAGAGTGATCTGTCTGATCATTTCCACCTACCGCAGTGTGAGTTTCCTCAGCGTGGGACTCTGACTTCCTCCACATCCCAGCACTGACCATCAGGCCCGTCACATGCCGCGTGCTCACCACACGTGGGTGAGAAGAACACCATGGGGCTACGGAGTGAGGGAGGGCCATGTTTCCAATATTGGGGGCATGTCTATCAGGGAAATAATATTTCTTTGACTTTCTGGAATATGTCTCACTAGAGGAATATGATGATATATATTGCTGAAATAGAAGGGTCTGAAAAAAAATCAATAATTCCAAAAGGTCTGGCAGAAAATATGCTGGCAGGGTGCTAGCTGCAAAGGTTTTAGACTCTAGAGGCAGGTCTTCATGAGGTGATTTACCTCCCGGTCTGGATTCTCCTGACCAGTGGGTGCCACACCTATGCTTGTCTGGTGGGGCGTTCTCACAGTGTCTCTGAGCCCCAGGCTTTGCCTTTGGTAGCTGTAGAGGAAGAGAAATGCACAAGCAGAGTGGGCAGGGAAGCCCATGTGGTCTGGGGCAGTGCCCAGAAACAGACCCAGATTAGCACTCTAAACATTAAAAGCAAAAGTCAGTGCATTTAGCAGTTGATTGCTTTGAGTGACACCTGGGATCCAGTGCAGGCCTAACCAGACTCAAGCATGTATTGAGTTTTATCAGACAGCTCTGTGCCAGGAGCGTGGGCAATGGCCCACCCAGAGTCCAAGGCTGGATCTGAGCCTCCCTCAATCCTAGCCCCTCCCAGCCAGACTGGAACCTGAAGCATGCAGAGAAAGGGCTTTGCCTTGCGAGCATTGCTAGACCTCCTTTCACTCAGCCCCAGCTCTGCTCAGTTTCCTGGCTAAGGCCAAGCATCTCCAGGCCCAGAAGGCATGGAAGGACTCCTGAGAGCTGACCCTACCTTGCAGGGGGGCTGCCTGCCTTGTTTATCTGGATATGCCCTGCCAGGCTGAAAGAACACTTCATTCCACTTCTCATCTGGGGGCCTTTCCCTTGCTTAGGCTCTGCCCCAGTGCCTTGCTTAGGCCAGACAACGTGCCTAACCCTTTGCTACAGTTTCTCCTGAGGTCCACAGCCATGACTCTGGCATCACAAACAGCAGCAACGTCCCCCTGCATATTGGATAAATGACATTGCTGCCCCTCTGTGGTTAATGTTACCCCTGCCTAGAGACCACAGCTGCTAGATCCCCGCTCCCATCGCTGTCTGCCTCTCACTGTGCTCACTTTCCCCACATGGCACAAACTCACTGCCTGACATCACAGAATACATTCATCTATGTATCTATGCATTGCCAGTCCCACCTGCTAGACTGTGAGCTCCTTGAGGGAATATCTGTTGAATGAGTAGCTGCCCAGACTTGATGTCTCCCTTTCGAGCCAGAGTTCACCATGTCCACGTTACTCTGTGAAAGGTCCATGTCCTAGTAGACTGGATGCTGGCACTGGGTTTGAGTCAGACAGATGCTATCTGGGTCAGGGCTTTACCACTAGCCGAGGGATGTTGGGCAAGTTCAGTCTCCTTTCTCATCTACAAAGTGGAGATCATAATAGTTCCCTCCTAGGGCAAGGTGAGGACTTAGTGTGCTAAATCATGAGAAGGCCCTAAGACATGGCCATTACCACCATTACCATGGCCAAGACGGGTGGGCTGAGGGGTCGTGACCCGCTTGGCTTGAGCTGACCCCCAGGAAGCAGCGGGCACCAGCAGAAAGCCCAGTGGGCAGCAGGAGGACTGCTAGAGAAAGGATGTCATCTTTCCCGTTCTTATTTCATTCACCCTTGAGGGGGCTGAGCAGGCAAAATTTCTAAAGGTTAACAGTACTTTTAAGGAGAAAAGATGACAAAACCCGTCTTCTGACCTGCCTTGTGGTGCTGGAATTGAATTTGGGCCTTGATATTCATGAGCTGTATGGCTTTAAGCAAGTGTCTTAGCATTGCTGAGCCTCAGTTTCCTTCTATTCACAATGGCTACAGTACTGTTTAACTTGCAAGGTCCCCTAAGGGTTGGGTGGGATGATGTGTGTGAGACAAACCTAGTGAGCCCATGTGTCTACCATGTGTCAGGAACCATGTCGGTGCTGAAACTTTGGAAAACAGGCTGCAGACAGAGTGGCTCTTTCATTCCTAGGGAGTCGTGAGGCTTCATGATAGGACCACTGGGGTTTTCTGGTTATTTTCCAGAGAGAGCCTTAAACCTTAGTCCAAGGTCTTCTGTTCCATGTGCTACCCAGCCCTCCATTAAATAGCAGGCTAAGTACTGGGAGGAGGAAGAGCCCATCTCCTCCCAAGGAGCTCACGGTTTAGCAGGGCATTTCAACAGACCACCACGGTAAGGGAGATAGGGCCAAACAGCAAGAGGAACTGGGAAAAGAAAGAGTCCCTGAGCCTTCCTGGAGGAGTTTAAGTCTTAGTCACTAGAAAGCACTGAGCTGAGACATCATTTATCATTCATTCATTCTTATAAACATATTTATTAAAACAAAACAAACACCTATGGCATCCCTGCGGTGGGCCAGGCCCTGTGAGAGCCCTGGGCCAAGACTGTGCAGAGCAGGTGGGGCTGAGCCACCTTGCCTCCCAGGTGTGCACAGCTGACCACCCATAGCCCACCTCTGCATCTCTTTACCTGGGAGCTTCCTCCAAAGCCGTGGAAGGTTTCTCCGCCATGCACAGAGCGGGCTGGATGTGCTGGGAATTAACACACCCAGGAGGTGACCTCAACAGTGACTGCAGGAACGGGCCTGTGAATACCCTGGCACCCTCTCCCTAGCCTCATTTTGTCTATTTGGAAAATGGGTCCAAGAGCGTAACAGGTCCCTGCCTCACCGGGGTTACTGTGAGTGAGAACAGATATAACGTAGGCTCCTTTTATTTTTTTTAATCTGCTTTAAATCACAAAGCGAGACTGCTGAGATGTTCTGAGATGCTCATTAAATGCACCCTCCCACTCTTAGTCCCAAAGATAGGCAATGTGTTAAGTACACGGACTCTAGGGCCAAACTGCCAAACTTGGAATACTGGCTCTACCACTTGCTAATTATTTGAACTTGGACAAGCTTCTTAAACTGTGTGTGCTTCCATTTCCTCATTGCTAAAATGGGTTACTGGTAGGACTTCCTAGTAGGGTTCTTAGGAGGATTTTAAGTGACTTTAATAAAAACAAAGCTCTCAGGAATGCCTTGCATGTAGAAATTGCCGTATAAGGGGTTGTTAAGTAAATGGTTGACAGACTGGGGAAGGAAGGGGGTTGGGGGTCAAAAACGGAGCAGCCAGATTTTAAGTGGCCCTTGAGGAGGAGCAGCAGTGTTCTGTGCCTGGGAAAATCCCGGGGTAATTCGCTGCACTCGGGGGCTTTCCCAAACAGTGTGGGGATCCCTGCTCCCAGGCTTAGTGTCTTCTTTTGAAAGGGAGGAAGGGAACAAAGAAGTTCAGACTAACGAACAACTATGAATAGTAATAGCGGTACTACTATTAAGCACTTACAACTTGTCAGGCATTATCTCACAGAAGCCCACAGCAACCCAAGGGTAGATAACATTTTCCCCATCTCAAAGATGAGGAAACTGAGGTTCAGAGAGGTGAAGTCACACGGCTGCTCAATGGCTGCACTGGGAATTAAAATGAGGTCTGTGTCTCCCCTGAGCCCAGTTCTTTCTGCTCTACATGACATCTTTCAATAAGGAAATAAAATTGAGGGCTAAGAGCAGGGCACTTGGGTTCTGCCTTGTCACCCAGTCCTACATGGGATCCTTCCTTTGAGAATAGATTGCCTGAAGGTGTTCTGCGAGCTGAGGGAAAGAGCATCAGACCTCCTGATCTGACAAACACCGAGAGCGAGCTGGGCTGTAAATATGTGTGTGTGAGGCCCACTGGGCCCGCTGAATCGGGAATCAGCCAGGCTAAGGCTGCCGGTCACACAGCCTGAGCAGCAGTGATTTGTAGAAATACAGAGCGGATTTACAATCTGTGGGAGCCTTAGCTCTTCCTGGTGTGGGGGGCGGTGGGTTATGCTCAGGGCTGTGCCAGCAGGCTTTGGACCTCAAGACTGACACAGTCCTCACTGGTCGCCTAGTACCGTGTGTATGTTCCAAGAAGAGAAAAATCCCCCTCCTATCCCTGGCCTTCCTTCCACTTGGAGAGCAGAAGATGAAAGAAGGCTTCCCAAAGAACCTGAGCTAGGTCAACTGAGGCAGGAAGAATGCTCCAGGAAAAGGGAACAGTGAGTGCAAAAGCTCTGGTGTACCACTGAGCTTAGTATAGGAGGGAGGGGTGTTACAACATCAGCATTTACAGAAGCCTAGAATCCTAGGATCTCCAGGTCATGGGAGTTACTCCCTGAGAATCACAGACTCTAGGGATCTCAGAATCTTGAAATTTTGGACTCAGAATGACTAACTCTTGGGCTCTCAGTCATGAGACTCTGGATCATCAAGTTTCTGAGCTAGGCAGCACTCTAACCTCTCCGAGCCTTGCACAAAATAAGTTAGCACCAAAATTCCAATTGGCCCCTGGTTGTTAAAACTGCCAATGGCAACTGTCCTTCTCAAGTGCCGATCCATAGGGGTAGGAGTGCCTGAGCCTGGCTGTCCCTGAATTCCCTTTGCCTGATAGGACACCAAGAGGGATTGTTCTCAGTTTGGAATTAACTGGCTGTTAAATGCTGATGCCCGGATTTCCCATAGCTTTGGATTCTCGGTCAAGCCCCCCCTAGAGCTCCCAGGGAGCTTGCCTACCCTGTGTTCCAGAGCTGGAGGGGCTGGGGCTGGCGAGTGTCTCCTCCACCTGGGTGACGTGAATCACCCATCATGGCAGTTTTAATGAGTCCTTGGATTCCTGCTGAAAATCATCAGAGTAGCCAGAGTATTTTATTCCCTGTAAGTAATTTCGCAGTATTTGGGCTGCAGTCCCACCTTTGCTTTATAGGAATCTCCTCCTTACACAGCCCCAGGGAGCACCAAGGCAAGCTGGCCCTTTTCCAAGGTCATTTAGTCCATGAAGACAACTGATTTCTATTAGTCCATTATTCTCATCTTCATTTTTTTAATTACTCATGGTGGTCAAATAGAATTGGTGGAATAGAGAGCCTGGAGGTCTGGCCCTGGGGGAAGGAGGGTTGGATTCTCTTCCTGGTCATGCTGATTACCAGCTCTGTGACCTTGGGCAAGACTGGGGACATCAGGAGCAGAGGATGTAAGAGTCCAGAATCCCCTGCCAGTTGAACGGTGTGGTTGAACCTGTGAACACTCAGATTGAGGCAGGCAACCTTTTGTCCTGGGACCTGTATTGGATAGAATCCCGAAGGTGAGAAACAAGCCCTCCAGGAAACCCTTACCCAAATTTAAGCCCTTTCTGTTATTCCTTGGTCTTGCTTGCTCAGGGATTTGTATTCCTGAGAAATTGGATTTTGTGTGTGAATACGCTATATCAGCCTTCTAGTCAAAAAGAAGCTGAACTTGGCCGTCTTATCCCTTCGCTTGGGTTCTAAGCATATGTAGTTGTAAAAAAGAGGAACTTTTCTCCCTGAAATGAATCCCTAAGTAGAGAGTGCCATTGAGGCCTGAGACACACGGCTCCTTGGGCAGGCTGTGGGGCAAGGTGACGAAGAGTGAAGCCTTTAGATAGTGCAGATGTGAGTTTGAACCCCTGCTCATTCCTCTGTTGTTTGGAGTATGTCATTTAAAGTCCAATCCTTGCATTTCTCCCTTGTCGTGGAAGATAATATGATGGATTAAGAACATGAAGAACCAGGCAGGGTGCTTGGATTTACATCCCAGCCCTATCCCTGAGCGAATCCTTCCACTCTGTGTTCTAATTTCTTAATCTGTGGAATGGGGACAATAATCCTACCTACCTGGAGTAGTATTATGGCTGCTAAGGAGATTGAATGAGCAATACAACATGGAGCAAAAGTAAGCTTACAGTTACTCTTACAGAAAATAATACAAGAAAGGGAAGGGACTAGTCAAACAACACGTATGAATGACCCATGGACATGGACAACGGTGTGGGGATTGGCTGGGATCAGGGGTGGGATGGGCGGAAGAGGGCAAAGAGGGAAAAATTAGGAAAACTTTAGTAGAATAAACAAGAACAAAAAATAAAATAATACAATAATTGATCAATAATAATACAGGATTATTTATGGGCTCATAATTATAAACCTACTTTTGCCCCACCCTGTATATAAAGTGGGTTTAGAATGGCACCTGGCATGTGGTTAGCACTAAACAAATAGGCATTAGCTACAGATGTCATTGTTTGCAGGGTGTTAGTGAGATTTCAATAAGACGAGAATATAGAATAATGAAGGGTATTTCGTATGTGCTCAATGTGTAATTGCTGAATGAATGAATAAAGAATGGGATGGGTTGGTGTAAAGTACGGAGCCCGTTATACAGTGAGTCCGGAGACGCCCACAGCACAGCAGCCCTGCTGCCCCGGCGGTAGAGCCAGTATGCCGGGGCTGGCCTGGACCTTCGCGGGCTGATCGTGCACACCCTTCCCTCCCTCTGCACATTTCTTTCCAGCTCAGAGTTAGTGGCATTAGGTTAGTAGGGTGAAGTCAGCTGTGGTGGGAGTATTTACACCACCGACATTGGCAAATGTTATAAATCAGGGCTTTGATTGTTGTTGAGAGAGAGAGAGAGAAACTTTGATTAGCACCCAATATATCCCTGACTGTTCAGAGGACCATTTTTATATTGTCTACCACAGTCATCTTCAGAAACCAGTTCTGACGATTTTGTTGCAGGATACAGGATCTTTTGGAAAATGAGCCACTTTTAGAACAGGTAAAGGGCATTAGTGGATGCTGAGAGCCTGGCTTTGGAGACCACTAGTGAGGAGTGCATACTGCTTGTGGGTGTTTGTGGTCACCAATGCCTGGTTATGACACAAAAGAGTAGACCTAGAAATAGGTGGCTATTAGGTGGTAATTTGGGGTCTTTCTAAAACTTGCTAAGACTGAATTAACGCTGGGAGCTTCCCAAGAAGATAGTGACACTGCTGAGGTCCTACAGCCGTATTTATATGCCATCAGTGGGGATCCTGGGTGGAGCTTTTCTTTCCCCAAGTGCTGAGTGAAGAGAACAATTTAAGACCATTTCAGATCCACTTCAGTATCAAGTGACTTTGAAGAAATGCAGCTATTAAAGGAGCTGGACAGAAGTGTAGCTGTTAAGGGTATTAGACAGCAGAGTAAACCCCACGGAAGGCATTTGCAAACTGCCCGGGCTTTGAAAGCTTGCCTGGAGTGATCTTTGAGAGGAGCACACAAAACAAGGCCTCCGCCTCCCCCTGCCCCCCTCAGGCTGTCTGTTCTTCCCTGGATCCCAGCTCTCCACGTCAGGCTCCCCATCGTTCATCTGCAGGGCCACGGGAGTCAGGAGACCTCCTCCAGATTCTTCAGAGGGTGGGGGTCTGGTGGCATCTATACATATTTATTTCTGTGCTTTTCAGGTGAGTGAATGCTCATCTAAATTTGACAGTCCTCACATCCCAATGAATAATCTCTTCTGTAAAGTGTGTTGGCATACCATTTGTGTTTCAATGGCCCTAAATGGCTTTAGAGGAAAGCCAGTTAATCTTCCGATCTAAGGAACAGCAGCAACTGTTCTCTAGAGGAATAAACAGAAATGCACTGTGCTTTTAATCTTTAAATTAGCACCATTGGAGACTAACAATTATTAGCGCTTCTCAGTGGGGTGTTCACACTCCCGTCCCAGGCAACTGGAGAGAGGAGGTGGCAACACTAATCCAGGATGGGCTTGTGGGGACAGCACTGAGTTAGAGGAGGGCTGGACAGGCCTGAAACTGTGGGGGTAGGCGGAGGGGACAAAAGGCAATGCTCTGTGCAGGGGGTGGGGGCAGCTGGGGAACCACAGAGGGAGAGTCCAAGGCATCAGAGCCAAAGAGGGCCACACGGTAAAATGGAAACAGACTGTAAAGTGAAGAGTCTGCAACTGAGGACGGCAAGACAGAGCCCATGGGCTCGGGGGAATAAGGAGGAAAATGATCTGGCCAGGTGTTAGGGAGCCTTGTTCAGAGTCTGAGGCCTTCAGTTAAGGGCTGGAGCCTCATGTAATTCCAGAGGGGGCTCCCTCCCACCCACTTACAGAGCCCATCTTCGTTTATGTCAGTTGTTACCAGGCTTGCCTGCCTATCAGAATCACACAGGGAGCTTACATGAAATTCAGAGTCTCTGGTCCTACCCAGACCTGCTCATCAGACCCTGAGTGGGGTGGTGCCTGGAACTTGTGTTTTTAACCAGCTGATTCTTAAGCAGGTCAGTTCTTTATCTGAGGGAGGCAATAAGTGTGGAGGTAAAGAGTGTGGACTCTGGGGACAGCCTGGTTGGATTAGGTCCTGACTCCACCACTCCCTACCCAGGTCACAGTGTACCTTAGTTTCCTTGTCTTCAAAATAGGATGATAATAATAGAAAGTACGTCATACGGTAGTAAAAAGGCTTAAATGAGATATGTATGCAAAGTGCTTAGAATATGTGCATATTCTAAGCCTCCAGAATATGCATATTCTATTATTACTTTTATTATTATTTACTTTATTACACATTAACCAGTTGATGCAGAGGTGTAGAAGAAGAGGGTGTAAGTGAACACACGGATTGACATACACATTATATACATAGGTAAGCATGATTCTGAAGACCAGGCAAGAGTCCCAGCTACTGGGACCATAGCGACTTGAAGAACATATGACTTAATTTGAGTTCTACCAGAGGTGGACCTTGAGACAGGAGTTGAGACCAACTCATTTGTCTGGGAGAATATCCAAGGAGACAGTGGTGAGGGCATGGGGACGTGAGACCGGGGGAGAAGAAAGCTAGTATCATGGATGACAAGCGAGGTACTGCTAGGGACTCTGGGTCCCAGTCACCCCGGGAACCACCAGGAGGCTGTGTACAACCTGCCTCAACAATGTCCCCCTTGAGGAGTGAGGAAACTAGGAAGTATTCATCTCCTAGGACTGCCATAACAAGGGACCACCAACTGGATAGCTTGACAACAGAGCTTGTCTCACAGTTCTGGAGGCTAGGAGTTTAAGGTCAAGGTGTTCCTTGGCTTGTACATGTGTCACTCCAATCTATGCCTTTGTCATCATGCGGCATTCTCCCCTTGTGTTTGTCTTCACATGCTGCCTTCCTATAAGGACATCAGTCTTATTGGATTAGAGGCCCCTCTACTCCATTGTGACCTCATCTTAGCTAATTACTTCTGCAACAACCCTATATACAGATAAGGTCATATCCTAAGGTACTGGAGGTTAAGCTTCAACACATGGATTGGGAGAGGGGCACAAGTCAATCCATAACTAGTGGTATTTATCCCCCGACCTCTAGCCCTAACTGATTGAGGACAGTCTGTGGAGATCGCGTCTAGTGGCTCCGGTGGCTGAGAAAGCCCTCAGGCAGAGAGAAGGAAGCCAGCAGTGGGTGGGGGAAGGTGAGTGCCAAGGGGGCACCATAGTCAGGAATATCAAACCGTGTGCAGGCCCTTCTACGTTTGGACCCTGGCCAGCTGTGTTACTACCCTGGCAGTTTGTGTTACAGGGTCTTTCTAAAGGCACAGCTCCTACTCAGCTCTGGCCAGTCATCACCAAGCAGGAATGTCATACAGGACAAAGATGTCTCTGAGCAGATGCAGCCCCGGGGCTGCCAGTTTGAAAATGCAGCAAAAGTACGTGCTCAGATTTCCAGAACAAGACCTCCCTCATTAATTACAGTAGTCTACCCTTATCCATGGTTTTGCTTTGCATTGTTTGACACACACACTCAGTCACAGCCCAGAAATATTAAATGAAAAATTTCCAAAATAAACAATTCCTAAGTTTTAGATTGAGAGCCATTCTGAGTAGCGTGGCATGATGAAATCTCATGCCATCCCCCTCCATCCCACCTGGGGTGTGAGTCATCCCTTTGTCCAGCTTATCCAAACTGCAGGTGCACTAGCCACCCATTAGTCACTTAGTAGTCACCTTGTTATCAGATGATCAGACAAGCTGTCAGAAAGAGAGAGAGATCTCATTCACATAACTTTTATTGTACTACACTGTTATAATTGCTCTCTGTTATTATTAGTTACTGTTAATTCCTTACTGTACCTAGTTTATAAATTCAACTTTATCATAGGTATGCATATACAGGAGAAAACACAGTCTATATAGTGTTTGGTACTATCTGCTGTTTCAGGCATCCACTGGGGGGTCTTGCAGTGAACCCCCTGTGGATAAGGGGGGACTACTTACTGTAAGAGCAATGCAAGGTTTCTCCAACTCAGTGCTATGGACGTTTTGAGCTGGATAATTCTTTGCTGTGGAGGGCTGTCCGTGCATTGCAGGATGTCTCGCGGCATCCATGCCTAGTCGTCCCCTCCCAGGAGTGCACCAAGCACTCTTTCTCAGGCCCAGGAGGCCCATCGTTCAAGAGGCCTCTGTGTCTGGAAGCGCTGAATTAGTTTCCGATTTTCTTTTTCAAAAATCTCCCTCTCTCTCTTTCTTCCTTTTCTCCACCCCCATCCTTCCTCCTTTCCCTCTTTATACCCTCTCTTTCTTCCCCTCTTTCTCCATCTTTCCCTCTCCCTCTCTCCCCAACCTCCCCTGCCTCCTCAGTGGAGTACATCACATAACATACCTTTTAAACGTCTAGTAGAGTGAATGTTTCATAGGGATTGTCTTGTTCACAGTTGTTGTCACAACAGCTAGATCAGTACTCGGTACATAATGAATGTTCAGTAGTGAATGAATGAATGAATGAATGGCCTCTCCCTTTACGCCTGCTTCCGCCAAACCAGGGGCAAACATGGGAAATGATCACCTGCACAGTGAGCGGAGGACGAGGAGCTGGACCCGCTCTCCACAGCAAGCTTGTGGGGCCGTTTTGCAAGATGTTTTCCAAAGAACGAAGCCCCATCGGGCATCAGTTTCCTGATTCTTTATTTCCTTTTATGCAAGAGATAAAGAGTATCTCATTAGGTGTTTAAATCAGATTAACAACCATTGGTACCAGACTTCTGCTCAGCCTGCGCCTGCTTCTTTTAGGGTGACTCCGTGGAGCTAATTGCTTTTTATGGGAGCAGTACAAGGGACATATATAGAGAGGGAAGAAAGGGTCTGTTTGAACGGGCTGGTAAATTTTGCATTTTTATTTGGCATGTAAGTCTGAAGGAGGGAGAGCAGGCAAGCAGTCTGCATGGAGATGACGGAGAGTGGCCCGTGACCTCCTCGGAGGCGGAGGCACATGGTGTTTCATCAGCATGGCTTCTGGGCGTGCTGATTTACAGAGGTCATCCAGATGTCAGCAGAGCAGGGGTTTGTGGACAGCTGGAGAGGGCTGGAGGAGCAGGACAAGCAGGATAGCACCTGGCCCCATGCAGGGTGCAAATTGTATTTCTTTGTTATTCCTGGCCGCTATCTTCAGTTCTGCCATCGATTCTAAATTTGGCAGAGTCACCGAGAGCAGATTCCCTACGTTCCCTTTCCTCAACATATTAAAACAAACGTGAAATACAGCTTTCCCCTTCTTTCCACAATTACACTCCTGTCATACGCTGCCAAGACATTTTATTAGAAGTTATTTATAAATATTTCAAAAAATTATTAAATAAGTAGTTTATGTAGGGGAAAAAGGTAAAAGACAAAAAATAAGTAGTTTATGTTGGGGAAAAAGGTAAAAGACAAGGCAGCTTTTAGGCTAGAACTTGAAAACCAAGGCTTCAGTAAAGGTAAAGAAGCAAAAATGCTGGTAGAACCCTGTGATTAGTCATTATATTTGTCTCTGAGCTTCCTGGCAGCCTTGGCAAAAAGGTAAATGCAATGGGTTATGTGGGGTTTTTTAGGTATAAGGAATTGCACAACTCTTTATATGCTTTTTTAAGCTAAGTTCCGAAAAGTATGTATTACATAATATGTGTAATATGTAATAAGCTATATTTTGGACAACATTTCTCTAGAAAATACAAAAGTGCTTTTGAAATCTTTCTTGCCTTGGCAATTAACAAAGATTGAAGGAAAACATGAAAAACATTATCAGATAAAGGTATTTTGCAAAAACTAAGCCAGTGTTATCTAGGGTATCATAGGCCTTTTAAAATCTTTTATTTATTTATTTTTAATCCTCACCCAAGGATATATTTATTAATTTTAGAGAGAGAGGAGAGAGGGAGAAAGAGAGCAAGAGATAGAGAGAGAAACATCAATGAGAGAGAAACATCAATCAGTTGTCTCTTGTACACGACCCTGCTGGGGCACTGAACCCTCAACATAGGTATGTTCCCTGACCAGGGATCAAACTTGCAACCTTTTGGTGTATAGGACAATGTTCCAACCAACTGAGCCATCCAGCCAGGGTGGGCTTTTAAAAATTTTTACAGCAGTTGTTTGGTTGGGGCTAAAGGAATCCTCTCTTGTAATCAGCAGCCAATGTTTGGGATGTAGCTGGCGGAGAACAGAATATTTCTCAAGCTGACCCACCTGAAACCTTTATTCTAGTTCACTGTGAACAAAGCTCAGAGGTACAAAAGGGCAAGCAGCTCCCACAAGAAACAAAGCCTGTCCATCCCTTGCTGCCACCTTCTAAGCTGGCTCTTCTGTGTCTGAATTCATTTCCTGTGCATCAGGAGTTCACAATCTAACTTTAACCCCAGCATCGTACTGGAACAATAGCCTTTGTGTATAACAAACCACCCCAGAAGTTAGTGGCTTAAAAACAGCAACTATTCATTGGCTCATAATTCCTCAATAATGGCTAGAACCATAATTCTGTAATAAGGGCAGTGTGTCTGTGCTCTACAAGGTGTCAGCATTTGCAATCAGCCAGTGGCTGAAGGATCCAAGACATTTCCCCTGTCTGAGGCATCAGCGGGGTAGCCTAAATGCCTGGGGACCCTCTGCGCCTCTCATCCACGAGGAGGCTGGCTCAGGCTTCCTTATTTAAGGCAGCAAGAGAATGAAAGCAAAAGCTACAAGGCCTCCTAAGGCCTGGGACTGACTAGAGGTCCCTCTGGCTGCACCCTCTTGACATATGTTTAGCCCAGGTTCAGCATGAGGCACCACACAAGGATGTGAATTCAGAGAGGTGGGATTCATGGGTGATCATTGGGGGCAATTATCCAGAGCCCTGTCCCATCAATAAATACCATAGTAACACTGGTCCCCGCTGGCAGTGATTCTCACCTGAGGGCTGAGGTAGTACCCAGGTCTCACTCTAAATTCTGTACCCGCTTACTTAACTGACAAATACCAGGCCTGTGAGCTTTCTACTTAACACTTTCAAAAAGGACATATGAGGGGTGGACTCTGAAAAGATGAAACAGTAAGTGTTTTAAGAGGCCTCCTGTCAACCATACTCGAGGACCTGGTAAGCCTGGGGCACATGGGGTTATGCTGGTTTGGGCCAACTTCCTGGCCTTTGCGAGACAATGGCATTGCCAGGCTGCCCCAGTTAGCTGTGCAGTCCGAGATCACAGGATTGTTTTCATGTCCACTAACGTGAGACTTTTGGTAGTTAGCCCAAAAGTCAGCTGAATTTTCTCTGGGCTGGAAAGGGAATGCCTGACAGCCCCCATTAGATCTGGACCAGGGTCACACTTTTCTTTTAAAGATTTTATTTATTTATTCTTAGAGAGAGGGGTAGGGAGGGAGAAAAAGAGGGAGAAAGAGAGGGAGAGAAACATCAATGTGTGAGAGAAACATCGATTGGTTGCTTCTTGCACGCACCCCAACTGGGGACTTGGCCCGCAACCCAGGCATGTGCCCTGACCGGGAATTGAACCAGCAACCTTTCACTTTGTGGGACAATGCCCAACCCAACTGAGCCACACTGGTCAGGGCGGGTCACACTTTTTAAAAGAATGACTTGAATGACAATAAGGTCCATGTGCTTATCACTTGCAGAAGCTGAAAACCGGAAGGGCTGGTAGCAGACATTGGATAACAGAACTGGGGGGTTGGGGAGGAACATGTGGTCTTTGGATAAACAGTGTGAATCTCTAAAAAGATTAATGAAAGAGAAATAGACACAAGATCCTGTGCTTTGGCTCAGAGCATGCAGGCACACACGCACACGCACACACACGATGAGCAGTAGGCATGCACCCACCCGCACGTGCATCCATGAAGAGATGGGGAGGAGGAGGCTTGACTTAGCAGCACCATGTGAAAAGAACCAGTAGGTGTGTGTTTCCAGTAAACCAATTTGAGTCGAAAGTAAGCAAAGTTAATGTGACCTTAAATTACACGAATAGGGACATAGATTCCAGAATTAAGGGGGAGATGATTAGATCTCTCTGTTTCATGTAGCCCAATTTACTCCAGAAGTATTAGACCACTTTCTAGGTGCATAGTTGAAAGGTGTTAGAGAAAAACTAACATATTTAGAAGGAAGTTCAAGACATTGATTTCAAATCTTATTACACACGGTGCTCCCAAACCAACAGGCCGGGATGGATGGGCAGGATGTGGCCCCGGACTGCTTTCTGTGCCCCAGGTTGAGTTATCATCAAGGAGGCGAGGAAACTGGACATCCGAGGCAGAAATGCTTAGGGAGAGGTGGGAGACTCTGGCCCTGGACAGCTGCTAACTTGCTCTGTGACCTTGAGCAAGTCCCTACAGATCCCAAGACCTCGGAGTTAGTTGGACAGGATTTTAAAGACAGTTTTGAGCCAATTACCCTCCTAAGGTTTGAATGCCCTGTGTCTATGCTGGTGAGTGATGCAGCCCCTCCAGTGACAATTTCTCTGCTGTCCTCACAGGGCCACTCCAACTGTGAGATGTTCTTTTTTCTTTTGCCCTCCAAGTACCAGAGTCCCTCAACCTTCCACTCCTTGGTCCCAGGCAGAGCGGACCAATCAAGTCCCTTTTCCACATTGGTAAGCACTGAGAATTGTAGACCTTCCTTCAGGCCTTACTGAGGATTTCTTTCAGGCAAACAAATGTCTTTAACTCCTCCTCCTATTTCCTCTTACATCCTGTTTTGAGTGTCCCCTGCCCCCATTATGCTAACGCTACACTTTCTCCCTCACAGAGGAACTGAAGGAGAAGCTGACCGAGTATGTGGATAAGGTGAATGGCCAGAAGCCAGGCTTCATCAAAGTCGTGCGCCACAGCAAGCAGGAGGGCCTCATCCGCTCCAGGGTCAGCGGCTGGAGGGTGGCCACTGCCCCCGTAGTGGCACTCTTTGATGCCCATGTGGAGTTCAATGTGGGCTGGTAAGTGCTCATCAGGAGAGGAGGATGAGTCCCAGCATGGACCAGAGACTTCGGCTCAAGTGGGTACAAAGCATGCTGGGATCTCAATCATAGCTGGGGCAAGCAGAGAATTCTCAGAACAGGTGAGATCTGGGTCTGTGAGTGACATAGGCAACAGGTCTGGCCCTTTAGGGTGGGGGAGGGTCAGGGGTCAAAAGGGTCAACACAAAGTGTCTAAAAGGTATGATGACATTAGGTGTGACTCTGGCTGCTGTGGGACTCTAGGAGATATGATCTGGCAGAGGGGTAAATGCCAAGGACAAAGCCAAGAGTGCCAGCCTACCTAGGGACAGGGCTGCAACCCCCAGGAAAGTGAGAGCTGGACCAGACAGGAGATGAAAGACAGGGCCAGCCACACAGATGGGGCCAAGGCCTAGTTGGCAGAGGGTGCTACAGTGGTTTGATATCACAGGTGCCCGGGGTTCCCTGAAGGCCAGGCCAGTGGTAGCACAGTATCTCAGATTCTCCCTCCTGGTGACACTTAGGTCTTAGAAAACCTTCCTTTCTCTGGTCAGGGCTGCTCAGGTGCTGTGAGGGCAAAGAGAACAGATACAAGGCTTCTGAGGATGCATCCAAGCAGGGATGGGACACCTGACACTGAGATCCCTGCAGGCCAGAGGGCTTGCTGTGGCCAGCCAGTCTCTTTGCAGACAGCCTGGGTGTGGCGGTACAGGCATGGGGGGGGCGGGGTGCATAACTGAGAGCTCCACCCTGCTAACCACTATGCCTGCTCGCACTGGGGTCTGCTCTCCTCCCCAGACTCCACGTGCCATCCTCTGCCTCTCTGGAGTGGGGTGAGGAGCACCATTTAGCAGGGAGGAGTGGCAAGGCTGGATTTGGAGATACTTTTACATAACCAGCCAAATTAAGATTGCAGTGCCACCATTTATAATCGCTGAAGTCTCTGCTTGCCATTTGTGACTATTTAAAAAGCATTTTCATTGGATTTACAGCCAGGAGAGGAGAAGGACACATACTATTTCAAGCTGATTTAAATAAACAGTTATGCAACAACTGCATTATTAATGAGAAGCTTATCATTCCTGTCTGCAAACACTTGACTCGCCTGGGCCCCTGGCTCCCTGGGAGCCAGACCTGCCACCTTTTCTTGGGCAGGGGAACATGTGGGGTGGGGGTGGGGCACAGATGGAAGGACCCAAGCAGCATGAAGTAGGTTTGTTCTCACCTCAATATCTCTGCTGTTCTCATATGCCTTTGTCTCCTGGTTGATGCACCAAATTTTAGCAAAATAAAAGGCCATGTTGAAAGCTTCCCATGGAACCTCAGATCTGTTTCTTTCTTCTTTCTTAAATCTTTTTTTTTTTTTTTTTGAGTGGAAAAAGCGAAAGCAAGCAGACTTAAATACGTAAGGCACTAAGACTCTCTTAGCTCAGCCCAGGAGGTACTGAAAGTGTGGTCAGGCCTCTTGTCAGCCCAGAAGTGTGGGGGATGGGAGGTTGCCAGGCCCCCTTCCCAGGAGGGAGAGCAGCTTCCCCTGGAGGAGATGGCAAGGTGTTCCTTTCTCTTTCTTCAGGAGAGGGAGCTTCAGGAGTTGCCAATATGGTGTTTGTCACCTTGGAAGCAGTGACCCCTCTCTCCCTCTCTCCTGCTCAGGGCTGAACCCGTACTCACCCGAATCAAGGAGAACCGGAAGCGGGTCATCTCACCATCCTTTGACAACATCAAATATGACAACTTTGAGATAGAAGAGTATCCTCTGGCCGCCCAAGGCTTTGACTGGGAGCTGTGGTGCCGCTACCTAAACCCCCCGAAGGCCTGGTGGAAGCTGGAGAACTCCACAGCCCCAATCAGGTACAGCATCCTCACCTGTGGGTCTCCCCGCCTTGTCTTCCAGGCCAGGGATCCCCTCCCAGCCCAGCCCTTAGTCCCCTAAGTCCAGTCCCATCATTGGACGGCCGGGTGGAGTGGGGTGGGTGTGGGCGGTGGAAAGGAATAACAAATGACCTTCAGTCACTGCTCATAGGCTCTGGTGATCCCTTTTCAAAGAGCTGTGGCTCCCAGAATTCATTCAGAAGTTCAAAGTTGCTCATTCCAGCACATCACTGTGGGACACCTGCTGGGAGCTTGGGATCCAGAGTGATTAGGACTCAATCCCTGCCACCAAAATCCTAGAGTCTAGTAAAGACAGACAAAATAATTAGAATAACATTATTCTACCATGCTGGTGGAAACCACATGGAAACTGGATACAATTCTTCTCAGAGAGTGTAGCATTTGCACTTGTTTCTCAATTCAAGTAGGAGATTGTAAGCTTGAGGCAGGGGCACCCACATGAGAAGGAGCAGAATGAGTTCATGGGCACAGAGGAGGTTCGAAGGGTCTGGAACAGGGGGGTCAAACTCATTTTCACCGGGGGCTACCTCAGCCTCATGGTTGCCTTCAAAGGGCCAAATGTAATGTTAGGACTGTATAAATGTAACTACTCCTTGACAGTTAAGCGAGAGCTCAGCACTGCCGCTGAGGGGAAACAAGGTGCCGGGCCAGATAAAACGAGGTGGAGGGCCGGCTTCGGCTCAAAGGCCTTGTGTTGCCACCCGTGCTTGAGAAGGAGGACCCGCAGGGGCAGCCCCCAGTCACGAGGCTGGAGGGAAGGAGAGGCAGGACCAGACCTCGCAGCACCGTGTATGCCTTGCTGATACGTTTGAGCTTATCCTATAGACTCAGACAAAAGGAGCTTCGAACTGCATTTCAAAGACCCCAAACTGAGCCTTTCCTGCTGCCTTCACCGACCACCCACATGACTCCCCTGTGCAGCCTCGGGACTCCCGAAACAGCCATCCCCACAAGCCCTGGTTTCTGTCTGGTTAATCACAGAGCAGGCACCTTTATGCTCCCTGCTAAGTCCCGCCTGTTAAATACACAGCCAACACCAGAAGGTGGCCTGGAGGACAGTTCCTGGAATGAAAGAGATTAGAAACTGATGTCGCTTTGTATTACGTGAGGAAGGAAAATCATGAAAATTTTAATTGAAAGTGGGCGATTATTATCTAAGATCACATTTTCTTTGCCAGAATAAAAAATAAACTATATTCACATATATAATGAGAGCGAAGAGAACTCCGACTGGTTTTCCTGTGGTTATCTCTGTTACCTATCAGTCAGTCATGTGCCACAGTTTTGTGTTGTTCAGTATTTCTTTGGAGGTCCCTGTGTGCAAGGGCCTTTCATAGACATGGTCTTATTTGCTCCTCATTATAACCTGGTGACAGCTCATTGTGTCATCCTGTTTTATACCATGAGAAAGGCAAGGCTGACGAAGGAGACTGGCCCTGCCAAAGGCTGTGGGCGGTGGAGCCAGGACCCAAACCCAGGTCGTTGTCATCCCCCTAGTCGCCCACTCCAGAGCTCAGAACTGGGTTGGCTGAGTCCCTCCCCCAGGTCTGTTGAATGCTCCGGGGGAGAAAGGCACGACCACGCAGCCAGCATTCTTGCAGAAGGCTGCACTGATGTCAGCTGCTTCTGTTCAGCCCATCTCTAAATGTATCAGCCTGGTCCTTGCAAACTGCCTTCCAGGTCCTTCACAGAGAATATCGCCTCAATCTCAACTTTCCCTTCACCTAATTTTTGTCAACAGCTTGGCTGAGATAACTTATATTAATGTAACATTTTTGGAAGAACAGTCCTGGTTTTATCTCTAGGTAAAGACAGCCCCACTGAAAGTTGTAGGTTATACAAATTGACCTTGCCCACCTTGGCTCCTGTTTCCGTGAGGCTGAACTTGAATGCTTTGTCCACACGTGGCGCAAGCTGTAAAAAGTGCCCAGACGTATCTCCTGGTGCCTTCTACAGGGAGGTCTTTGAGATGGCTGCTCACCATGTCCCAGACTGACCTTTGAAAGAAGACTGACAAGGAATTTCTTTCAAATTTACTACTAGTCAAAGAAAGCCTTGTTTCCCCTGAGGAATCAGTGTGATGTTTCCACATGGGAACAGTAAATCTTATTTCCAAGAACATGTATGTTCCTTTTCTGCTCAGCACCGGGAAGCTCAGACAGAGTCTCCTTTGTGGGTGCACTTTAAGAACCACGAAGGAGGACCTCATGCTACACAGGCATTCTACTAGCCCTCAACTCCGTTGTGAATTTTTGGACTTTCCAGACATTTATCTACTTTATTTTCCAATGTATTTTACATTTTCCTTGTAAGCTATTTCTCATTTGGAGGCAATGAGACAAGGTATAAATCAATAAAACTTTCAGGCTGACTGAGTCCACTTAATACCCCAGCCAGTTAATAATCAGTGGACTGCCTGAGCTGGCCTGTGCTTGCCCCAGAGCAACTGTTCGGGATTCCGCCTTTCCCTGACTGCGTCTGGCCACGTGGGGAAGGCCCCTTCCCGCATGTCCAGTGGTGCCCAGCTAAGTGCGACGTTCAGGAATGCTGAGGAGAAGGCCAGAACGCTACTCCGCCCACCTGCTGGGCTGATGTTTTTAAATCGCCGTGATTTGGAGAGGAGATTTTCTGGGCTTCTTCAGTGTGCAGTGCCTCTTTTAAAATGATTTCTGAGTAGCAATTATGCCCCAGAGGTTTTAAAGTCCTTTACTTAATTTAATCCTGTCAGGCTACATAGTTTATTCTACGTCACCGATGCGGAATCGGAGGCTCAGGTAGGCTAGGGGACTTCACTCAGAGATACAGCCAGAACGGGGGATTTTTCCCGAAGCACTCCAAAGCTAGGATCAAGAATCTCCCACCAGAGTCGGACCTCAGTCTGCTTTAGGAGAGGCAGGTCAAGGTGGATTGATCTCCTAAGTACCTGTGGTCTATGGAAGGTGAAGCCGTTCAGAATGAAATGCTGTGATTTGAAAGGAGGAGGGGCAGGGACCCCAGGGCGCCAGTCTCCACTGAGCAGCCTCCTGCATCAGTATTCTCCAAAGACAGAGCCTGCAAAAGAGCTGTTTCTCCACCTGGATGAGTTTCCAATTTCAAAGACGGTTGTATTTGCACATTTCTAAGTTTTCTTATGGTGGAAGAGTCCTCATTTCTCTATTCTTTTCTCTTCTAAATCCTTCAGCCACCAGCTGACAGATTGCTATACAAGGGCTAGAACTGGTAGCAGTGTGCAGTGGAACCCTCCAGAGTCATTTGCAAAAGTTAGTGCTCCCAGTAGAGAAGCAGCCCACACACACCCGTGCTGATTTTCCTGGTGTGGGTCACTCCCTGTGAAGTCCTGTGCTGGGCGTCTGCACACAGCCAGTGAGCCCCGCACTCACATGCTCACGAAAGGAGGGCCTTCCAGCTTTTGGACCTATGAGCTGTGGATGTGTTGCTTCAGCCCAAGACCCCTGTTGGATTCTAGACCCAGACGGTATATCTAAGGCCGGCCTGTTGAATGTTTCCCCCTAGAGTCCCCCAGGCACCTTAAGGTCAGTGTTCCCAGCAAGGAATACTTCTTTCTTCTAAAGCCAGCCCTTTCTTTCTATGCATATTGATGTGTGGCCCCCACCCCACCATCACCCAAGCCAGAAAGGCCAGCTGCCATCCAGATTCCTGCCTCTCTCTCTCACTTTCATAAGTCATCTGTTTCACAGTTCTGCTGGTTTTACATCAAAATATGTCTTCGAACAATTTCTGTCTCCATTCTTTTTTTTAAAGGTTTTATTTATTTTTAGAGAGGGAGGAATGGAAGGAGAAAGAGAGGGAGAGAATGTGGTTGCCTCTCTCACACCCCCTACTGGGGACCTGGCCTGCAACCCAGGCATGTGCCCTGACTGGGAATTGAACCAGTGACCCTTTCGTTCACACGCTGGCACTCAATCCACTGAGCCACACCAGCCAGGGATCTGCCTCCATTCTTGATACTATGGTCAGGTCCTCATCATTTCTCACCTGGATAGAGCAATAAGCTTCCCAACTGGATTCCTCAACATCCACCCATCCTCCTCCAATCTGTCTTCCCTCAGCTACCTAAGGATTAAAATACAGATCTTTAAAAACACAGATCTGCTCATACCACTCTCTGCTTAAAATTCCTTGTCGGTTCTCCATTACCTATAGATAGAATCCAAATTATTTGCCATGCTATCCAAAGTCCCTGCTGATCTTTCTATATGGACCAAGGTTGGCATGCAGAATCCAAGTTGGGAAAGGATCAGAAAGTTGGCAGAGTGCCCAGGTAGAAACAGACTGGCTATGCAGGTCAGTTCAGAGGCCAGGCAGCTAGAGATAGAGATGTTCAATCTAGACTGACAGGCTGAGTACTGCTTCTATGGGCTAATACCAATGCAAGCTCCATGGGAGTGGTGGCTGGGCCCAGGTCAGGAGCTACCTGAGGCAGCCCTGATGGAATAGATTCTCTGGAGTATCTCATAAGGGTAGACCTAGGAGGGCTACTCGGTGAATGAGCTCTGCACCAGTTTTGGCAGCAAAGGAAGGAAAAGGACCTGATGCTTCTGGTAGAAAGGAACCTCTTCTTTCTCTCCTCTGGCGGCACCATGATTCCACCCCTCTGCTAACAGCTGGTCCATCTCGCCTCACCCCTGCAGGAGCCCAGCTCTCATTGGCTGCTTCATCGTGGACCGCCAGTACTTCCAGGAGATCGGCTTACTGGATGAAGGCATGGAGGTCTATGGAGGCGAGAACGTCGAGCTCGGGATCAGGGTGAGCAGGGTTTCTCACACACAGGTCTTGGCTCAGCTCCCCAAAGTGTGAATGAGTCTATGGGCTGGAGAAATGGAGTTCAAGTTTGAGCATCGTGGACTGATTCTGAATGTCCATTCCCTAAGTTTGGTCCATGTGAGTGTGATCAGGGCTAATGGGGATAGGAGAGAGACACAGGATGGGACCTACAGAGTTTTCAGGAAGAAAAAGACTTTAGAAACTGCTTTGGCTGGGGGTGGAGACATGGAAGAGTTGAGCTCCCAACTCAAGGGAACAACCTTTTTGTTAAATCCTACCCCTAGCCCCATGGTGGTCCTCACTGTCCACTCCATGGGGATCTTTAAGCAGCCTGACACTTGCACGCATTATAGGCTTGCCAGCCCTTGGAGGAAGCCTCATATCTGCTAGTGTTCATGGCGGTCAAGATGCTCCTCCTCACAGTCAGCTCTCCATGCGCAGTGTAGCCACGCCTGGCTGGTTCCTACTAGTGATGCCCCTCGTACCCCTTTGGCCTTCGTGTCTGTATCTGGTATCTCCAGTTCCTGATACTCAGTCCCACAAGGACTCCAGCTTGGATGCATGTTGACTCTGACCCCCTGGGCCCTCCCACCCACACTGGACAGTCAGCTGGCCCCACACAACTTTCGCGTTACCCTGAGAGGAGACTGGGCACCTGCAATGAGATTCTCATATCACCTGCAGTGGCCTGACTCCGCCCAGACTTAATGCTAGGGCTTTGAGGACTGGCAGCAGGAACAGTTTCTCTGAAGCTAAGCTTAGAAAATACTTCCAGACAACTGTTTTCACTGAAACCCAGAGAAATTGCTGTGGAGGCAGTCAAGTGCATGGACTTATTGGGAAGCTAATGTATTCATAGAGGACAGTGCCTGCATAATCACCCTCATTTTTAAAGCTCTCCCTACACTGGTCATTTATCCACCACTTGCGTCCTAACCATCTCATTTCAGTGCTGCTCCTGGATAAATGCTTGCCCCCAAACATAATATTTTTCACTAGGAGCTGCTGCCAGGAATTGGCTGAGTGGGCAGGATCGCCTCTAGTCACTTAGGCACTCTGGATAAAAATGTCCGGGAACAGAGAAAGGAACTAGATTTGTGAACTCTGCTTCCAACATGTGTGTGAGTCCGTCACAGATTTCCGGCTTCTCCCGGCCTACATTATAAAGCTCTGAGTGTGGGCCTGGGTGAGGCTTTCAAATACTTATTAAAAATCTTTGAGTGATTTTGTGTTTAGGGAGTAAAATACAGTATGAAATGTTGCCTGGCTTTTTTTCCCCTTGATCTCTTCCCTCCTACTTTTTGGAGTTGAAGGAAAGATGGCTTTTGAAGCACGGGCCCAACAACCTATTGGCTGGCTGAGAACAGAAGGCAGGCCCATTCATTTGAATGCCAGCCCCTCGTCCACACACACACCTTAAAGGATACAGAACCACTGAGCATCTCGAAAATAGATTTTCCCATTCTGTGTGGTTATCAGTGTTTTTCTTCCATGTTTTATGAGTTCAAATCTCAGGACCTCACTTTCCTCTTGCAGAATATCCCCTCAATTGCTAATAGGATTTTGTGTAAAACCGAGAAACATTGCTTTTCTCACCTCATTTAGTCAGAGGGCACCATTCAAAGTCCTTACCCATTTGTAACACAGAAATAGGTTGTTGGCACAATTATTCAGCAACTACCCTGTGCCAGGGATTGTACTAGGCACTTTACTTATGCCACCCATCTATAAAACACCCTAAAATGTAGCTGCTATTATGATACCCCTTTTTTTTCAGATGAAGAAATTGTGGAATTAAGAGCTTACATATGTTCTCAAGGCCCTACAATTTATAAGATGTTGAGAAAGGAGTCAAGCCCAGGTCTTTATGATGTGAAAGACTAGGGAGATATACCACAGTGATCTAGAGATAAAAGCCCTTAGAGTTTAAAAAAGGTGGTACTTTTATTAAATTTATGATTTCTAAGTCCACAACTCAGTGGGAGAAGGAAGGGAGCTGCCACATCCAAGCAGAATGAAGAGTGAGAAATAAGATGTTGAATAGAATTCACAAAGATTGTGTCGTTGATGGCTACAAAAATGCTAGAATATATAAGAAAGCATTTAATAGCTGGGAAGGAATTAAAAAATTATTAGAGAATGATGTGGGTTGAAATTGCATCCCCTCAAAAATATGTTGAAGTTCTAACCCCTTGTGCCTGTGAATACGATCTTATTTGGAAATCGGGTCTTCACAGATGTAATTAGTTTAAGGTGAGGTCATACTGGAGGAGGGTGGACCCTAATCCACTGTGATAGTGTTGTGATGAGAGACACAGACAGACACACAGGGGAAAGATGGCAATGAGAACATGGAGGCAGAGACTGGAGCTGTGATGCCACAAGCCAAGGAATGCCCGAGATCACCGGATGCTGAAAGAAGGGTCCTTCTTTCCAGGAGGGTTTCTTCCCTAAAGATTTTGGAGGGAGCATGGCCAGCACCTGATTCTAGACTTCTAGACCCGGAACTGTGAAAGAATACATTTCTGGATTGTTTTGTTTCTTTGTTTTTATTCTGGTTTTTTGGTGATCCAGGCTGTGGTACTTTGTTATAACAGCCCAAAGAAACTAATACGGAGATGAAAAATTAAGTGAAAGTAGGAACCTAGAGAAAGCCTGAGTCTATTATATTTGAAGAACCTGGTAACTTTAAGCTTATGTCTTCTCAATTTCATAGAGTACAGAGAACAGGATATAAAGCCTAAGGCTTGCCCAAGATGAAGAGTATAATAAAATAAGCAGCACCCTCTGTCTCCCCCACACAGATAAAGCTGGGGCTCCAAAGGCCAATTGTATCAGTATAAAGATGAACACCAAATACTCCCGTCCTCACCCCTAGTGGTAGGTCAAAATTTCCTGTCTCAGTCTTGTGCTGTGAAGATAAGAAAAAATTGTCTTCTGTGGATCCTTTCCTTGGGTTTATAACTTAAAATCAAAATATGTACTGGTCCAGAAAACCTCAAGAATAATATTTAACTTAAAGTTATTGGAAGTTCTTCGGCATCTGCAAAAGTGCATACAATCTTCTCTGGGAAAAGACCCTTTTAACTTGGGACACAAGCTTGC
>PVKM010012812.1:0-31151 GCA_004027735.1 Carollia perspicillata | reverse complement strand
AAAGAGGATGTCAGAAATGCCAACACACACGTGAAAAGATGTTTAGCATCACTAAAAACTGGGAGATGCAAATTAGTATAAGAAGGGGATTGGTACAAAAGCTGAGAAGTCTGGCAACACCAAATATTGGGGAGGATGCAGGGACCAAGATTTCTTCCGAGAGTCTAAGATGATACAGTCACTTGCAGGAGCAACTTGACAGGATCAAATAGAGTTTAAGATGGACGGATGTTCCTTAGGGTGCAGAAATTTCAAGTCCATGGATTCTAATGGAAATCCTCACACTCATGCATGAGGAGGAATGTACAAAGTTTTCTCTATGGTATTGTTTTAATTACAGAACATGGAAATGACATTACTCATGCCTGGTTAGGGAATAGAAAAATAAACTGTGGTTTATGCATGTAATACTAGACAGCAATTAAAACGAATGAATTAGGTTGATATATATTATACCAGATAAAGCATAAAATCATAAATTTAAATAAAAATAGGCCACAACAAGAGTGGCATATTTTAGAAACTTTTATTGTGAAATGTACATTAAACAACGTGCATAAAATGCATATCTACATATTGTTCCATTGTTATAAAGTGAAAACAAACAGCCAGCACCTCCAAAGCCCCTATGAATCCTTTTCTAATACAGGCTAGCCCCACTAGGTAAGCATTAGCCTACCTTGCTCTGTATATAACCCTCAACAAAAAATTAGTTTTGTTTCTGAACTTTATTTAGATGTACTTGTTATAGAACAGACCCAGGGGGGTGGTGTACAATATACTATTACTGAAAGGACCCCCCTTTTTCTCTGGAGTTCTCCCCCACTAAATTTGCTACGCCTGCTGCCAGATAAAAGACATCTCTCAATGCCAGAAATTTGTGAAAAGGAATTATTTATTTAATAGTTATACAGACTTAGAGTAGTGACTTAATGTCTTCATTAAAACACTAAAGTCCTTTAGAATGCCCACAAATGCACACAGTCCTTCCTTCTCCCTCTGCCCAGTCCAGGGTACCATATCTTAGGAAAAGAAGTAGAAGTCCATGATTCGGGCTCCCAGCACCATCAGGTGTATTGCCACCAGGATCTCCAGTTAATCCAAAGCCATGTGGCACCTTTTCATGGCCCACCAGCAAGAGGCCTTTCTCCCCCTTTTTTCCAGGCAAAGTCTCTCCCGCTTCCTAAGCCATGTGGAAAAAGAGAGCACCCCAAAGCCATGGGGTCCCCACTCTGCCAAACCCATGTGGTTCTCCCTTGCATGGCTGGTGAGCCTGGGTTTAAATCCCCATGCCAATCTTCCTCTGCAGCCCCATTTCCAACTCCTCCTACAATCAATTGCACCTGCCAGCATTCCTGTATTCTTCCAGCTTTACTGGGCTGCCATAGTGAGTCTGGGCAGGTGTGGCCCCATGGCATGGAGCCAGTCTTCTCCAAGCTCTCATGCAGGTGCTGTAACCAGGGGGAGTTGTCTCCCAGTTACATCTTGTATGGAAGCCACTTCCACCCCCCTGGCTCAGAGCATGACCACAGCTATTTAACATATCTATAAAATCAGTTAAAGGTTATAGATATGTTAAATGACCATGCCAGAAGTTAGCTGCAAAGATGTTGCTATACAACACAGCTCTGAATGGCCCTGCTCCATATGTCCCATTCCCTCAGCTCAGACTTCTGTGGGTGAGGACATCCTATATATATTTTTCTAATATTTCCTGGACACCTTGAGTTCTGGACCCCATTACAAATCCCTATTTGGGGCCCCCCTCTTGGCTGCACATTGTTACAAAATGAAACTATAGGTATTCTTTTCAGCATTGCCTTTCTCTATTGACATTATTTTGGGACTATTTTTTCATTATTATGTGTATAACTGTAGTTTATTTTAATTGCTTTATAATATACCTTTGTATGAATATAGTAAAAGGAATTCATCCATCCTACCAGGATGGGTATCTGGGTTGTTTCCAGCTTTAGACAGTGCAGTATAAGTACATGTGTAGAAGTTATGCTTTATGTGGCAGCTAAGACATTTACTATTTCTGAGTGGGGAGGAGGATTCAGACATGTCAGAATGCCACAGCTTATTTCTTTAGGAAAAAACTGAACCAAGCGTGGCAAAATGGGAAGCCTGTTTAAATTCCACGGTGAGCACAGTGCTGTTAAATCATTTTCTGCACTTTCCTATCTGTTGAAATCACTTATAATTTTTAAAAGAAAAGAAATCATAAGTGCTTGAAGTGTGAGGCATTCTCTGCTGCCTTCCTAGCTCCTGAGGCAGAGTGTAGAATTCCATCTTTGATCCAGAGGAACAGAATGAATAGCTCTGAAAAAAAAAAAAGAAAAGAAAAAAGAAAAAAAGAATGGATAGCTCTGACGTGGGGCCTGCAGGGATCAGCACACCTGTGGCCTGCCTGGCTGCCTTTCCTTCTATCTCCATTCTTGCAAGCTGCGTGAATGTGAATGAGTTCCCACAGGGCACTGGCTGGCCCCCTGCTGTCCGGAGGCATCTCCCATTGCCATCGCCCTGCATTTGGATTCTTCTCTCAGCTGTGAGGAAATGGACATATCCTGTCTTCAGATATGCAGATAGTTACACAAAATCCATGCATAGTGGCCCTGGGCTATCCCCCCACCTCATCCTGGGAGAGGTGGGGCTGCTGTTAAGCCAATTCTATCTGGATTGCCTGACTGGCATCTGGGCACCAGGAGGAAAGGTTATGACCTCAGTTCATGACGGGGGTGGTACAGGACTTACCTTGATTCACCTGGGCTCTCCTTTAAACAGGGTTGGAACATGGTCAGAAACAATCTATCCCATAGCATCCCCCTCTGGCCTCTTACTGTGCCTCAGACTGATTCCACCATTAGAAAGCTGTTCCTTTGAGTTAAACCATGAGAGTCCTGAGCAGAAAATTAACTGTAAAGTGTTGGAGGTGGAGAAGGAGTGATTGCTGTTCAACACTTCTTCTGAGCCAGACACTTTGCATATAGCTTTGCACATAGCTTTGCACATAAACTCTGCATGTTACAGATGGGAACATCCTTGAGTTGCTCACAGCTGTAACCATAGAAAGCAGTAGGGCCAGTAATCCAAGCTAGGGTTGCTGCTGCTGAAATGATCAAACATATTGCCTCCCTGCTAGAAAATTCTATGGGACTCCAGTCCTAGATGCTGAAAGGCACCTTCTTGAGGATACTGGAAACACAGGGCCTTAGAGAAGTGAAATAACTCACCCAAGGTCAAAGACAAGTTAGTGCTAGATGTGGGGCCAATATGCTGATCTGAACTACAGATGTCCTGAAGTTACACCATTATGTCTGTCAGTCAGTGTGTCTGGAGTGAGGTGGGGTGGGTTTCCATAGCTATACCCTGGAGGGTAAGGCAGTGTGTGTAATGGGAAGAGCTCCAGGCATGAGTTACTTCGGAGTCCATTAAGTCATTCCCTTGATTCTGATGTGGGTGCTTTGACTTACTTGAACCCGCAGCAGTAGGACTCTGACTCTCACCTGTGTGGAGGTGATGATACCTACCCTGTAGTCCTGTTGTGAGAATTAAATGAAGTGAGTTTTGAAAAGTGTTTTGGAAGCAACCAAGTACTGAGCAAATGCCACCAGTTGTTCTTATGAAATAAGCCCAGGGCCACTTGGTCAGGGTTGTTGAGATGCTGGAATAGCGTGGGTTTAATCCCTTTCCCAAAGTTAGGTTCTAATGACACAAACAACAGCCTAAAAGCTTTTTCAAGAATGAGAAGATAAAGCAAAGGTCATCGAAGTGATCTCTCAGCTCCTTACACATTTTTCTAACACTTTCCATTTCACAAAGCGTGTTAATGTATGTTATTAAGATAGAATTGCTAGGCAGAGCTGGTACTTATATGTGAGGGACTTCCTCACTTGAGGGTAGCAGGTTACTTTTAATGGCTCCCTATCTCTCCTAACTTTGTGATATCCTTTAAGTCTTTATAACTTCCTTCGAGGGAGCAAATCATGGGAATCCAGAATTGTTTTTCCAATGAAACACTCAAGAAATGGGTGTTTTGTGAAAGGACTTGGAGAATTCTGAAGGCCAGAGACTGACTTTCTTGTTTCTGATGTTTGGTGAGGGGAAAGGGTAGCAGGGGGAATGGTCTACAGTTCCAGATTTGGGCAGGACAAGATGAGTGGGTTGACTTTGGAGGGAAAGTAGATTTAGGATAGTTTTGAGAAAAGAACAAAGCTCCCTCCTCTTTGCTCTCTATAAATTAAGCACGTTTAAAAAAAGCAGTTGCAGTGGAAACTCCAGGCTTTGGCACACGGTCTTCTTTCAGTGTTTGTTTATGATGCCATCACTGGTCTGCATCTTTGGTAGATCTTCCTAAGTTGAACCAGCTCAGTGTGTCCCACATGTGTCTAAATGGGCATATAGGTACAGCTCTTCATCAGAAATAAAACAACCTATCAGCTGTGATGAAAACATGGCAAGTTGAGATTATGATGAGCTGCATTTCGTTACTTTTCCCAGTGAGTTCTCTTTCAAGGCACCAGCTTGTGTGGGTAGACTGCAAGCTCTATGAGGGAAGGAATTTTGTCTGCTTTATTCCCCAGTGAATCCCCAGTCCTGGGAACAGTGCGTGGCAATAAATATTAATAAATGGTTGTTTAACTGAACTAATTGGCTGTATTAGTCAGGGTTCTGCAGAGAAACATAACCAACAGGATATCTATCTATCTATCTCTCATCATCTATCTATTATCTCTAAATATAGTAATTTATTACCAGCAGTTGATTCATGTTATTAGGTAGAGTGAGAAGTCCCAAGGTGTGCAACTTGCTAGAGACCAGGAGAGCTGAAGTGTAGTGTCAGTCCAAGTCTGAAGGCCTGAGACCCAGGAAAATCAATGGTGTAAGTTCCAGGCTCAAAGCCATCAGACTCAAGACCCAAAAAGAGTTGATCATTCAGTTCAAGCCCAAAGGCAGGAAAAGACAAATGTACCAGCTCCTACAACCCTGAAAGAGAAGTCCCATCTTACTTATCCTTTTTGTTTTGTTCAGGTTCTTAATCAGCTGAATGAGGCCCACCCACATTAGGGAGGGCAACCTGCTTTACTGAGTCTATTGATTCAAGTTTTAATCTCAGCCAGAAACATCCTCACAGACACACCCAGAATAATGTCTGACCAAATGTCTGGGTACCTCCTGACCCAGTCAAGTTGACATACGAAATCAACTATCACATTGGCTACCTAGAGTGTCTTTCATCTCTTGCCTCACTCCATTTTCTCTTCTCCTCCTGATCTCCTTTGGTCTTTCCTATTCATTGACCTTTTCCCCTTGTTCTGGAATAGCTGCCATATGCCATGAGGTCCAAGATGATAACAATGATTTCTGGCCCTCTCTGGAGGAGCACGGTCCCTCCCCTGGCCTTCTCAGGAGGAGGCTCGAGTCTTTCAGAAGTCTTTAAGAGACCCACAGACATATTCTATGCTAACACTGGCTAACTTTTAGAGAAGAAAATATAGAGGTTATTGTGCTAACCATATGCCCTTTTAATTCTCTTTTGCCAATGGCCTCTGAAGGCCAGAAAAAGCCTGAGGGGTCAACAGAATTTTGTCCTACAAAAGATGTTTCATGTGAAGTTGGGAGAGTGTGTATTAGGTGTGTTTAACCTACTGCCTTGTTGCTGTAGAAGTCTTCTGGTGTCTTTTTCTTCCAAGAGTAGATTTGGGACCTGGTTAAAAAAAAAGTTTTTTTCCTTCTGAAGAAATTGCACTATAGATGGATGCAGAGAGGATTAGCTGGTTTCCTGAGCTGTCTGTCCTGAGTGAGTCACAGATGCTTGTCTTGGCCAGGAGATTTATAGCTTGGTGCTATGTGGCTGGGAGATGGTGGTTATTTTGGACAAAGTACAGATGGGAGAGAAGGAAGAAGGACCTTTATCTGCTCAACATCTCATGTGGGTAGGAGGCCTAAGATTTGGAGTGACAATGAGTGGAGAGACCCATAGTGGCTTTTGGGAAGATAAATTCCTTGGGAACTTCAAGATAAGTAACAGATGCTGCTTCAGTGTCCAGAATCCTGCCCTTCTGTGAAGCTTTCCTGCCCACTCAGATCAGATTCAACTTACCCTTCTCTCAGCTGGGGAGTCCTAATTCAGTAGCTAACTGAGAGCATTTAAAGACTTTTAGTAAATGTTCATCATGTAGATTCTTTCACATGATTGTTTCAGGTTAGGACAATAGGTTCCAACTGCATGTGGTATAAATTCCAACTCCTCAGCCTAGAATTCAAAACTCTCTACAATGTGACAGGTGTTCGACTTTGTAGTTTTACCTCTTGATAGTGACATGCCTGACCACTCCATTCTCTCCAAATTGGTGTAACCATTGCTGTTCATGCTTGCTTTTCTTCAGTTTGGAACTTTCCTCTGCCCATCAAAATTTTATTCTCATTCCAGATCTTGTCTCAATACCTCCTGTGAAATCTTTCCTGACCATCCCAGTGCAAATCAATCTATTCTTTGTCTTGAAAGCTATGGCCTTAAGGCACCAGTGGAAATTTTTAGGGTGATGAAAATGTTTTCTGTCTTGATCATGGTGGTGGTGACACAACTGTGTGTAATTGCTAAATATATCGAATATAGTTCATATAGGTAAATTTTATTATAAGTAATTGTCTCAATAAATCTGGGACAATAACTAAAATAATGATGTCTTCTGCTGCTGGACCTACTCTTTCAAAAATGAACATACTTGCCTTGTGTTGGGACCTCTCCTTCCTTACATGTACTGCTGAGAAGCTAAGAGACAGACAGTGTGGATTTGGGACAAAAAATGGAGGAATCATCTGGGACAAAAGACAAGCTGGGTCACCTGGGGGGTCCAGCCACATAGACTGAACTGGGAATTGGAGAGTTGACAGGTGGTGTAAAAAACAGAAAACAAATTGCAGAGAAAGACTTTAGGTATTCGGCCCAAGGGAAGAGTGAGGCTGTTTCTATGAGTGAGTCTCAGTGGTAGGGTCTGTGGCTGGGAGAGGAAGGTAGTGCTGCAGGAGAGCATGGTGGGTGCCTCTTGAACCTTTTTGCTCTAGCTGTCCTAGCAGTGTCATCTCACATTCAGGGGACTTGCTCTTCCAGCTGGTATGCATAGGCCTTGAGAACAAGAAGTGTCTGTTAGCCTCTGTGTCTTCTATACTTATGAAAGTCACTGAGTCTTCCCTGACACAGGATAAGCTCACCCAGTTTCTCAAAGCTCTATGATCAAATGTGCGGAATACACAGCCATGCATGCAAATTGCCACCAGGAAGATGGTAGGTAACTCATGAAGCAGTGAAGCAGTGAACTTAAAAAATCAATGCCACTCGTACAGAGTTGTAAAACTAATTAAATCTGAGAATTCACCAAGAGATATTGTACTGATCAACTGAAAATTTAGAGTGCATGGTTTCATAAAAACTAGGGAATGTTTTCCTTCTGGTTATGAAAGAAAAAGAAAAGAAAGAGAAAAGGAGAGTTAAGAATTACTTAAGCGTTTTCTTTCTATGCATAAGTTTTCCAAACCCAATTTGGTGATGACCATGGGTGATATCTATCATTTTCCAGGTTTGTCATGACTCTTTTAAAATAGGATCAAAACAGAATAGAAGCTAATCATAATATGGATTTTTTTACATTCTCAGAATGTTTTTAAAGATTAAAATTTTATTTTTTTTAGAAATCAAAGTAATACATGCACCTAGTTTTTAAAAAATCAAGTGGTACCGAAGGGCTTATAAGAAACAACAGTCCTCTGCAGGACTCTGTCCTACCCACTCTTGTTCTCTTTCAGCTACTTCTTCCAGCAGTTCTACATTTTGAATAATATGTGTAGCAGGATGATAGGTTTTTACTTTGGCCTCAGAATTATAGCTATAGCCTGAAAGATGAAAATAATAGGTGCCAAGAACTTCCACAGTCCAAAGAGAATTGACAAGATGACAAGACTAATCTCCTAAGATTAGTCTTAGGAGGTGTGGCAAAAATAATAATAGGTAACACTCATCCCAGGTCATATTTTAAATGCCTTAGTCTTATTTACTCATTTAACTATTGTAGTGACCTTAGGAAATCCCTCTGTTTTACAGATGAGGTAACTAAGGATTAGGAAGTTTAAGAAACTCTAGCCAATGACTCTGGACCGTTACATGATGCTGTCTCTTGATAGTCTTGCTGCCTGCCATCACCCATTCCTTCCGCTTCAGCCTCCATGGGGTGAATACCGAAAACTCTGGAAGGGTTTTGCCATCAGCTTAGGGGGCGACATCAGTGTTTCCCCTCTTCACTTTCCCTTGAACCTTCCCCATTGCAGCCATAAACCAAGAAATAGAGAGAGTGTTCCAAGCAGAGATTAGAATTTTTACAAGGAGGAAAGATTGGCTGCTCCTTTCCCTGATGGAAGTGTCTTTGCAGCAGACTAGCTGATTGCCCTTGGTGTCTGTTTCAGCAGGGAGGAAAGGATGAGAGTGAGGCAGGGGCAGGAGTGTGGCAGGGATGCTGGATTTCTTGTAGACTGAAGGGGCACAGGGAAAGTTAGCTAAGCTTGAGCCATCTTGTTGGCACTCAGCTGGAAGGAACAGTAGAAGCAAAAGTCCAGGGTGTGAGGTTGGGCGGGGTCAGAAAAGGTAAACCAGGTGGTGGGAAGGCCCCTGGGGGCCCTTCAAAAAACCCATTCAAGATTCTTGTCACGTGGTCTACAATTAAGACCGGCCAGTGTTTACTAGGAACGACAATAGCAGTGTCAGGTAAACATGAAGATGCTTACCATCTTACTCCGATCTCTATTTCTTGACCAAAATGGAGGGCAGTGAAATTGCTGACATGTCTCCTCCATGCTCTGCGTTCCTTGGCTGAGACTCAGCAGGAGATGGGAGAGAAGCAGAACATTCAACAGGATATAAGTAAGAATGAAGTTTTAAAATGAGGGAAGGTGGATTGGACATTTTATTCTTCTCTTAAAATGATTAGAAAGCTATGGAGTCTGGCTGAGAGGTTATTAAGTAAAGGGAAAGTGAAATTCAATATAGTACAATTGAAGATAGAGATCAGAGGAGAAAATAAAATGGTCTCATGTTTATGAACGGGATCTAAAAATAAACCAGAATTATCTTCTGGAGGGCAGGCCCCTTGTAGCACAGGCTTCCCCCACTAGGTGAGTGTTTAGGAATCCATCTGTATTAGTGTACTAGCTGGTGTTGTTGTGAGAGGCTGCATTTGGCTTCAGTGAAACTTTTTTGAAAGTTTTATTCATTTATTTTTAGAGAGAAGGGAAAGGAGGGTGAAAGAGAGGGAGAGAAACATCAATGTGTAGTTGTCTCTCATGTGGCACCCCCACTGGGGACCTGGCCCACCACCCAGGGATGTGCCCTGACCAGGAATTGAACTGGCTACCATTTGATTCACAGCCCGTGCTCAATCCACTGAGTTACACCAGCCAGGGCTGGCTTCGGTGAATTTTTTTGAAGACTCTTTCAACATTGTCCATTTCATGATGGGTGGCTTACAAGCGCACTTGCCCACACCACGCTGAGTGTCAGCAGTTTTTGATCATAAGTGGCATGAAACAGGAACCCCATGCCCCACCCTCTGTATTCACCTGATCTCTCCCCTGAGGGACAATATTTCCCTGGATGAAAACAGTTCTCAGAAGGAAATGTTCTGCTGATGTAGAAGATGTGAAACAAAAAATGGCTGAAGCACTAAAACGCATCAAAATTGATGAGTTCAAAAACTGTTTTGAACAGTGGAAAAACGTCTTGATAGGTGTGTTACATCAAATGGAGAATACTTTGAAGGTGACTGGTGTATATATATATACTTTGTAAGAGATCTTCCTTGCTTTCTAATTGCTCCTTTTCAGGTCTCCTGCACTTGTTTCATGATTGCAGTATCATCTCTAATCCTTCTGAGGGTAGTGTTGCAGGAGATAGCATAGGAAGAAAGCGGAGTCTGCTCTGCTGTTGCTGGTCAGTGACGATTGCATCCTGGTTCAGGCAGCACCTTCTAACACTTAGGTAGCAGCTAGAAGTGAGCAGCCAAAGGGGAAATTAAGGCAGGACCCTCACCATTGCAAACTAACAAAGAACTTAATACAGGAAACTAAAACAAAGGAAGAGAAGATGCCCCACCTGCTATCTATTAATCCTGAGCCTGGTTTGATAAGGCTGCCAGGCATTCCAAACAACACAAGTAAACTATGACAGTGTGTGGGGTGGGGAGCTTGAAAGTCTGTGTGTATCATCTCCACTGGCTGGGAAAAGGAAAACCTTGAGACTGTGTATTCATCCCAAACCTTGGAAGAGAGAAGAGGAGGGGTCTACAGTGCCCAAAGGAGGGCCCATAAACAACTTTGGTGAACTGCCTGCCTCCTATCATGTATGCAAAATGAACAAACAGAGTTTAGAGCAAGATAAGGATTGAGGCTAACAGACCTCTACACATACCTGCATTTGGGTAGTCATGTCTCCTGGGGGAAGTTGGTCCCACATTTACCCACCAATCAAAAGGTAACTCTTCATCACCATCCCACCAATTATATACGTCCTCAGAACAAAAGGCTTTCTTCTCTTCTCTTGACTCATGGTGGTTTTGCCACACTGGGGGACACTGGCCACTTGGCTTCTGGCCACCAGGCCTCCGGCCACCCGACCTCTGGCCACCCACTTGGGCTTTTTGCCACCCTTTCTCTAGCCACCCTTGCTTTTGTTCTCCCATTCACTAATAAACTTTGTTTGCATGCTATTAGGTTTGCTGGCTTCTAATTCTTTATTACGTCAGTGAGGAGAACCAGGGTTTCTCCCGTAACAATAGCAAATGCATTTTTTTAAAGGAAATAATTTTGTTTCCTGCATTATTCTTATTTCTTTCAGGTTCTTTTTAAGGCTACTTTTGCTTTAGTCTCCCTCTTTTCTATTGGTGATTTCCCCCACTAGTTTGGAGATCCTTAGAGTCTCATTCACATTAGAAAGGGATAATAAGAAAGCTGAATGTAACCCTGTGATTGGAGAATTTCTGAATAGAGTGATTAAGCAATGATGGCATCTCCTAAATATCAGTATCTTGACTTCTTATCTTTAAGCCTATTTATGTCTCACTGGGAGAATCCTCCAATCTTCTGTCTTGAGTACTAGTGACCAGTTGCAGGGGTGCTGTGAGTGGGCCAAGAGATAGGAGCTTGGTGAGCAAAACTCATTTTGCAGACTTTCACTTAATTTCCTACCTTTAGTCTAACACTTTATCCACGGCCTTCACCCTATCTTATGCCCTTGAATTTGAATCACTTAACTTGGTTCCTCCAGAGAATAAAGTTTGCATTTTTGTTGTTGTTATTGTTGGGGGAAATAGTTACTTATCTGCATTTAGTTTGGGGAGGTACCTGCTCTGTGCACTGACTTTCAACCAACCTACATATTGTCAGCACCACACCTGGTAGTTGCCTTCTCTTGCACCTGAAGCTGAGCCCACCCAATTAGCTCATCCCCCCGCCCCCCCAGTATTCTCCTTTGTAGGATCCTGCATTGTAGTTCATTCTATTCTGCTACTTCAGTTAGTTGTCCATGTACTTCCTATCCACAAACATGGAAGAAAAATTTATTTATGTCTTTTTAATTTCTTTTGGTTTCATGTTTCATAGTTTAATATGCTATTGGGTTTAGTTTGCTAGTATTTTGTTGAGGATTTTCCATTGTACTTATAAGAGATGTTGGTCTGTAATTTTCTTCTCTTGTGATGTTTTTCTCTGGCTTTGGGGTCACAGAATGAGTTTGGAAGTGTTCCCTCCTATTCAATTTTGGAAGATTTCTGAAGGATTGTGTTAATCTTTGTTAAATGCTTGGCAGAATTTAAGTGAAGCCATTTGGTAATGAACTTTTCTTTTGGGGGAGGTTTTTGATTACTGATTTAATCTTTTTATTTTTTATAGGTCTGTTGAGATAATCTATTTCTTCTTGAGTCAGTTTAGATAATTTATGTATTTATAGGAATTTGTTCATTTCACCTAGATTATCTAACTTGTTGGTGTACAATTGTTTGTAGTATTTTGTATAATTCATCTTATTTCCTTTATTTTTATTTTAGAGGGATCAACGAGAGAAATATTCCAGGTCAATTAACCAGGTTTAATTAGACCCTAGAGTATTTTCTTCTAAAAAAAAAGGAAATTAATTTTTTAAGTACCTACTATGTGGAAAAAGCTGCATTAATTTCTTTCATGATTATTTTACCAATATCTTTATAAAACTCTCTGAAACAAGAATTGAGTTCATCATTTTACAGATTAAAAAATTGAAAGTCAAGTTTCTTAAGACACATGCCCACGATTACATAATTAGTAAATGGCAGAGACAAAATTTAAACCCTAATCTTTCTATTCTAGAGTAATGTTCTTTGGCTTCCCTGTCATCTCATGGGAGTCTTGAACACCCTTTGAGTCAGCTAGGTCTGAGGTTTTTACTGTTACTTCTCGACAAACAAGGACACTGAAGCTAACGAAGTTAAATAATGTTCACAAACAAATAACATAATTCAATGATAAGGCCAGAGCTACCACCAAACTCTCTCAAGTCTGAATTTCGTGTCCTTTTTCTGACAACGGTTGAATTCTAGGACTGAGGGAAAGTGAGGTAGTGATGCTAACCAATTTTTAAAAATTTTACAAAAATTCAAAGAGAGACTATCTTAGCCCAAATAAATGGTCAAACATAAACATATGGAGTGAAATAGTAATACAAATTATGTTTTCTTTGAAAAAATAAACTTGTGCTTTGGGAGAGGACTTAGGCAGCAGAAGCACTGGAAATCTGAGGGACCCTAACACACTTACAATAGAGACCATCCTCCGGATGAACCTGCTGACACCCTACATGCCATCACCCAACAGTGATTTCATATCTAATGGGGCATCTTGAAGCTGCCCTGGTAGATCTGGCTGTAGGCAACACACTCTTTTCCTGTCAGTTTAAATTGACTCTGGGGGGAGTCCTGCTAGGCAAGCAGGGGAAGTTCCCATCCCTGCCCTTATCACAGTGCATGCTGTCATCCATAATGGGGAAATAATCAGCTCCTACCTTCCCTTGTCTCTCCTGATTAGAATCACTAGTGCCCTCTGCATTGGAAGCTGGGCTCAGTGTGGTCCTGAGCCAGCCTTGACCAGGGCTATGATGGTCAGCGGCCTCAGTCCTGCCAGAAGGAGAGGGGCCTGGGATTATTCTCGCTGTCTATTTTTACCTGTCTTGTTGGTACTACCTGATGCTTGCCTGGGTCTGTTGATTTATTCAGAAATAAGTGAGGGTTCTTCCTTTCTGCATTTAACTTTCAGTTTACTGTGGGGACTGGAGCTCTGAACTGTGCCATTCCTGGCCTAAGACTGTCTCCCGTCTCAAGGGGGCTGAAATCTCCTCCCTCTTGTTTCCGCATCTCATTTGGGTCTCACTGTGAGGGGAGGCACAACCCTTTGTACTTGTAAGACAAACTGTGCAGCCTCCTGGTTTGAGTCCCTTTGTATACGCTCTGTGTGAACCATCCTGGAGCTCACCAATCCCTGTGCTGTGTGTATTGGATGATCCAGCCAGCCCCACCCTTAGACCTGGGAAAATGGCTTCTGTTCTGGTTCACACACCTCAGAGAGTCCCATCAGAGCTGCACTCTGGCCAGGCCTTCCCCATGGGGCAAGAAGACCACCTGGAGAAGCGGGTGTGCCCACCTGAAATCCATAACTTCACACATACACCACATTTCAGATCCTTGAGATGCACAAACTCTTTGCCCAAGTAGTCACGATCCTGTTTCTAGGGCCTTGGCGGGCCCCCCACTCTGTGTTGCCAGAGTACTCACTCTCTAGTCAGAGTGTAGAAGCTTGGCCAAAGGGCAGCTGCCAGTGTGTGGTGTGGAAATCATTTGGACATGTGGGAACATGCAAGGCCTTTTGCAAAGCATAATATAACCTGGAATGGGGAGAAAGTCAGCAAGAGGATGAGCGTGGGAGATTTCTCAATGCTACATTCAGCACAGAACCCAGAGAAATGCAAGAATTCTACATTCTGATTTGGATAGTCAGGTTATTCTGAAGGTTTATTTGTCAAGAAAAATATGTAATAGAACATATTCTATTGAGAAGTTTGTTAGCTTGACTCACAACTTGTTAAATATTTCCTTGCAGGTTATGCAGACCTCTATTTGTTCTCTTACCCTGGACTCCACAGAAGTCAGAGGTGGGTCTGGGCTCTGCCCCTGTCCCATACAGTCCCAACTTCCTCACTGTCACTTGCTTATGTTCTTGCAATGCCATGTGGCTCATACTCAGGCTGAGCCAAAGTGTAACATAAATAGCTCTTCAGCATTATAGGAGGTAGAGAGAAGTAAAGTATGTTTGGAGGAATTAGAATATACACAGAAAAGTAACAGGGGCTTTGGAAACCAGCACACCTAAATCTCAGCTCAGCTAGCAAGTAATTTGACTTCTTCAAGTCCTAATTTCTTCATGTCCCTTCATTGGGTACATGAGGGAAATATGTTTTTACTTTAAGAATTAAGATATTGATAAGTATTAAACAAAATGTGTGAGTCCAATACCTTCACAGTGCCTGGTCTGTCATCAACACTCAGCAAATGGGCCTCTCTCTTTTGCTAATTTTGGAAGATTTCTGTTTTATGTAAAAATAAAATAGAATAGGACTGACCCATGCTAACTTATTGCCTTTTCCAGCAAATTGCATAGAAAAAAAAATTCCCATCAGATCCTGATATTTGTTCCAAAAGTGATCCTTCCCTGACTGTCCAGCCTGTTCTCAGACCCCGGCCCTCTCTTCCTCTATCTCCCAAGCTGCAGTCTTCTCACCAGGCGGGGGTCTTGCTTTTCCAGCCACATGGGCTGTTCTATCTTGCTTCAGCAATGTCTGGAATGATTATTCAGAATTTCGTTTTTGGTCTCTTTGCTAGGAGCTTTCCCCATGAGCAGTTCTGAAATAAATGTTCTCATATATTGAACTTGACTCTCCTCCTTCCCAAACTCTGAATCTCAAGGCAGGCCTAGGTATGGACACCATTCATGATTCAGTTAGGGTTATGAATGGGGCTGACGTGTCCTGTTTCCTCAGGAAACAGAGGCAGAAGATGGGGTGATCACCTATGTCTAGAAAACTGAGAGAGAGGAATAAAGTCCTTTTTAATACCTTGAAGAGGAAGTTAACTGCCAGGCAAGCTAATATGGAACTCCTTCAAATCTTTATTGTAATTTGGTTTTCAATAGGTCTCTTGGCAAAGTTCAGTTTTTAAAACGCTAACTTGTATTAGAATTCAACTATAGGAGAATAAATTTTAGCCTATAAATATAACCAAACTCTCAGATGGAACCTGAATATATGTAGAAGATTTATAAAGAGGTGAACATTTGGCAGAAAGAGAATCTGGAATGACTGGAATTCCTATGACCTTCCCACTAGGAAATTATCCCATAGATTATGTTCTAACACTGGCACACCATTGACCCAGCTGCCCAAGGGAGAAGCCAGGTGTCTTTGTCTTTCATGTACTTTTTGAAGTCATTCAATCCTATACTTCAACCTTGTTGATATTTCTCAAGTCCATCCACCTGTCTTTGTTTTCACTGCCACTACCTTTTGACAGGCTACTCCCCCACAGTCTTCTAATTCTCCCGCTGTCTCCAATCTAGGGAGAACCTTTCATGGCTTCACGATGTAAGGAGGGCATGTACGTGGTGGTCTCCAGGGGTTGGTCAGAAGGGTGGAGCCAAGGCTGGAGAGAAGACAGAAGGGCTGTTTTCAGGGATTGGTCAAAAAACAGCTGTTAGAGAGTGTCCAGGCATTCCAGGGGCTCCCAGCAACATAGTAAGCTTCAGGTGTGAACAGAAGGGACTAATAGGCTCCGTGAAATGGCAGGGCTTTCTGGAAGTATGAGATCACATTTGAGAATCACCAATTTTTAGTTTGGGTTTCCCTGACCCAAGGAGCAGGTTTTAAGACAAAGGCTTGAGTGCAGTTAGTTTATCTGACCAACAATGGCAAGGGGCAGAAGTGAGGGACTAGTGGAGAAGGATGAAAAACTAACTCAGGAATGAGATACAGAGTTGCCTACCACCATGAAAGGTGGTGCTTGACCTCCAGACCTAGGCACAGTAACACCTTGTACCTGTGTACATAAATGCTTTACACAGCTACCAAGTTTGAGTTTGTCATCTGTTTTCTGCCTGACTCTGGTTATTATAGACTGGATTGGGTGGGGCATTTAGGGAGTTCTGGTCTTCAGGTTTGGGAGTCTAAAATCTAGAGAAGGGGGCCATAGCATCTTCCAGCACAAAGGCTGCAAGAACTAGGTGAGGATTGCTGGTTCAGGGCCCTAGTAAGTTGGAGTTTAGAAACCAAATTCAGACCTTTGAAGGCATCTTATGAAATATATTTTCAGACTGTTTCTGGGGAGAGGGAGGGAAGTGTTTATGCCCTTGTGGGTCAAGTATGGTCCCAAGTTGTTACCCACCCCCACACTCTAGGTCGTGTATAGATAAAAGGTGAGGGGCTTCCTGTAGGTGTCTCACATTGTGGCCTCATACAAGTCTCAGTCAGGGTGTGAAAGGTGCATATTTATGATGAGGGTAAAGAGTTGCCGTACCCCCTCGAAGGTGGAGGAAGCATGTTCAAAACTGCTCACCCAAGTAGCTTTTGGGTGAACTTGCAGTGGCACCTAAGAAGGGTCCCATGTTTCCAAGGAGTCCTGGTAGCCTCAGTTTCAATGCGACACCTGGGTAAGATATGGGACTGAGTACTGGCTGCCTTCCACTTATTCCTGCTCCCTTCTCTTCTTTACTCTGTGTCTGTGCCCCAGAAGGCTGACCTGTTTGGACTGTAGCAATAGGCTTCCTCTCCCTCTAACTTCTGGTTGAGCTTAGCCCATGGGAGGGGGAGAAAGGGCTCAGAGCTTATTTTCCTGCCTCCCTTCCTGCAAGGTTTTCGGGTCTCCCTCAATGTAATGCCACATCCTGGACAGTCAGCCAGGCACTGGTAAGCCCTTCTCTTTTCCCTGAAAGCTAGGAGCTGGTAACAGCTTAAAATTTTGTTAATGGCTCCTTTTTATTAAGCTTTCCTCAAATTACCAATTTAAGTGAGCCATCTCGATCTAGAGCCTCCAAGGGTGGACTGGATTTCATAACCAGATCAGTGTCAGAGGGAAGTTGTGGTGGATCCACAGGGCAGACAAGGAGCTCAGAGGAGAACCAGCCAGTCTGACCAGCCTCGCTTGGCAGGGGAGGAAAGGAGGTTTCAACCTGAGGTCACCAGAGGCTCAGTTCCCTCCAGAATTTCAGCCTTGGGCTGGGAGCAGTAGACCATATTCAGACCTCACTTTCTAGAGGGACAGGTGCTCCTAATGCACAACCAGGCTGGGCCCTATGACTGAGCAAGTATGCACAGCCAGGTGGTCTCATGGTTTTCCTTACAAACAGGTGTGTTGGAAGCTGTCTCAGAGCACAGGGAAACCACAGAATAGAAGACAACAGATGTGTGTTGATTAAGCATCATTATATGTCAGGTGCTTTATTCACATTCTCATTTATCTTTTATAACTACCCCTGTAGCTGTTTTTGTCACCCCCATTTTGTGGATAAGGACCACAAGGTTTAACAAGGTCCAGTAAAGTCCCCAAAATCACACAGACAGGAAAATTTGCAGAAAGGTTCATACTTATGCTCTTTCCACTGCAGGTACCGACTCACTGCTCCCCACATGGGAGGGCCTCAAGGCAAGCTGGCAGATAACCCTGTTGAATGTTGTTCTCCACACACCCCCACCTCACCATTCAGACAAGTCTCCACTAATGTTGATCTGAAGGGTAATTTTCTTGTCAACGGTATAATTAATGGGCCGCACACTACAGTGGCCCTCTATTATTCTGCTTCTTGAAGATATATTTCAAAATGAATAGCTGTTTAACCAATCACTTGGCAGACGTATTACCCCTTAGGTGTTCCTGTCAGTCAGCGTTTTCACACTTGGAGGCTGAAGTAGGCAGAATCAATTTGGGGACCTGCTCTGGGGAAGTGAAAGAAACTACAAATGAGAAACTCTTAGAGTATCAGAACTTGTTTCCTATTAGCACTGAACGGCGCACGGACTGCCCTTGCAAGCTCCTTGGCCCCACACTCCAGCACTCCAGCATTGTCTGCCACTTTTAATAAAGCAGGAAGAGGCCTTCTGTGGTGGCTTTAAGATAATGTCTGGTACAGCGTACATGTCTGCTCCTTTTCAGCAATCAGTATGTTTATTTTGCCATTCCTTTCACAAAGGCTCAAGGTGGTAGTTTTATAAGGGAATTTCAAGACTTCTAATGGTATGCATTTATTCAAAACCAAAATTTTGTTGTATCCAGGGAGGTCTCAGAGGTGACTTTTATGAAAAAAGTATTTTTCCAGATGCTTACTAATGTTGGGGGTTTTCAAAAGGATTTGGAAGACACAGTAAATTCTTGAAACTAACCACCCCAGTTGACCTGGCCTCTTGCCTTGCCCAATAATGTGGTTATGGGGACAGAGATACTTGTAGAAGCATTGCTGGCGCCTGGTCCTTGGCCTACCCCAGAGTCACCTGTAGAGATCCTGTACCTGCTTATGGCCTCCTGCATCTCTCTGCCCAGGGGGTTCTCCAGCTACCAGACTGCTTAGCTCTTGAGCTCAGGGATGGGTGGGACATGCCAGGAATTAGACCCCCAGGAGTGACTCTCAACCTATAAATGACAGAAGTTGGTGAATAAACACTCCAACTTCCTTACCCCTCAATGGGAAAGTTATACAGTGAATCCATATGGTTTTCCAGGAGGCTCCCAAGGCATTGACCCCCAATGGCCCATAGCAGGAAGACATTGATTGACAGCCCCATTTTGCTTATGTGAAATCAGTAGCTCCCAAAAGATGAATGGCCTTTCTTTCACACTTCATTCACACAGAGTAGATGTGTCTCACCTTACCCTGCCTGGCCCACTTTTATATCAGTTGTTGCTGCCAAAAGCCAGCTTCACACAGGTGGTCTGACAGCACATTGTCTCATGTAAACCATGAGTGGCTCCTTTTCTGTTTCAGATTTTCTCAGAGACTATGTGGTGGACTACTGGTGGGAACACTCCCAGGAGCTACAATGCATAGATTCTAATTCTGAAGGAATTATTGCCCTGTGGGTCAATCCTTGTCGATGGGAGACAGGAGTCCTTTGGCATGAAAACATTTCCCCTTTCTGCCCCACTGCTAGACATCTACAAGACCAAGAGCATCTCAGAGGGACCAAGGCTCAGGTGCCTTCTGAAGTGACCAGCTCGCAAGCATGCTTCCAGATCTGCTTTCTCTCCTGTCTTCCCCTCTTCCCAGGCCTCTGCTTCTGAGCCCCTTCAAAACCAAACCACACACACACACACACACACACAAATGAATGTGAAAAAACTTGATAGCTGGTGGTTAGAAAGCTGTTGCTAGTTACTCCAACAGGAGTGATGATGTTTCCCTCAGTTTCCAGAATGAAACCAGACACTTCGTTGACCTAAGAGGTGCCTTCAGAGGAGGGCTCTGAGATACCACCACAGACAAATAGAGTTCTATATGTTCCTAGTTCTCCTTCCGAAAAAACTTTCAATCATAGTAACCATACCCTGGAAATAAGGAAATAGCCAGACCTCTCAAGAGCTGTGAGATATATAGTCTGGCTTGACATTGGTAATTGGAGACCTGAAATATCAGTATGATCCTTTGCCTAGTACGGTGGCTTATGGAACCAGGTGACACATACAGTCCTGACTTGAGTCACAGAGGATTCAGTAGGTCTATAGACCTACCACATGGGTATTTTTCTAGTGTCCAAGTGCATAATTTGGATGGATACACAGAATACTTCCATTGGTTTTCTGACCTGTTGTGGTAAGAGCCTTCATGAGAAGAGATCAAATGAAGACTCAAAGCAACAGAAGAGGAATCTAACAAGTGGGACTAAAGTGGTAAGTTACTAATAGGGAGTGAATAAAGTAAGTGTGGTGACCCCCATTGTGTTCCATCAGCTCATCACGAAAATTACCTGCTTTATGATGTATGACAGTGGGCTGCTCTAAGCTTAACGAAGAATAGCACCACTTGCAATTGCTATGCAAGCTGTGGCATGTTTACTGGAACAGGTCAACACAACATGTGGCACTTGATATGTGGTACTTGATCAGGCAAGAGTATTCTTTTCATTCCCCATTATTAAGGAAGAACGAAAGCCATTAACTTTTACATAGAAATCACAGCAATACACACACTATCTTTCCCTATGTTAACTCTACTCCTCTTCTATGATAACATAGTGCACAGGAACCTAGATCATCTTGACATTTCACACAACATCACAGTGGTCCACAGTATGGATGACACCATGCAAATTTGATCTGATGAATAGAAAATGTCAAGTATTATGGATATACTAGTATAATACATGTTGCTGGAAGATGGGAGATATATCCTCTGAAAATTCAGCATTATGCCACATTAGTAAAATATTTATGAATTCAGTGATTTGGAGCATAAATGGCCTAAGTTATGGATCAATCTGACCCCTTCATTAAGGAAGGAGTGCTGCTCTTGATGCCTCTGTATTTTGGAGGTAGTGTATACTGCGTTTAAGAACACTGCTCTGACCCATTTATAGAATAACTTGTAAGGCTGCAAGTTGGAGCTAGGCAGAAAGCGTATAAGAGAAAGCATATATAAGAGAAAGCGTGAGCTCTGCAGCAGACCTAGGCTGGGATGAAAGCTGTCTTGCTGTTAAGGCCATATGCCCCAGCAGGTTTGGTAGTACTAGAGGCAACCACAAAGCCTGACAGGAGAGTCACAGTACAGACTCCTAGGATTCCAATGCATTCTGAAGCAAGGCATGCCTTCTGCAGCAGGCAACTGCTTGCTGTTGAAATTCATCTCCTGGCACATTGTTGTGCCTCAGTAGAGACTTGAACAACCATGTGGCATCATGTGACTATGAGAAGAAAATTGCTCATCATTAGCTAGGTATTATTCAATATACTTGAGGAATAAGGTTGGGTAGACACAGCCACAATTTATTATATGATGGAAATGGTACATTGAAAATTGGATCTGAACAAATCCTGAGGGCACAAATAAGGAACATGAACAGATGGCCCAGACTTTCATGTTAACTATCATTCTTAGACTAATGCCTCTCTCTAAACTGTACTTACGGCTTCATGGATGTTTCATCTGATCGACTGACAGGAGATAAATTTAGACATGGTTCAGGGATAGCTTAATAGATATAATATGTAAATATTACATGTAAACATACAAGAATATATATTATGTGTTACACAATGATATTATGTGTAATTATATGTTATATTAACATTTGCACACATTAAGTTATATATTAGTATACAGAGTGGGGCAAATGTAGGTTTACAGTCGTATGTGAAACAGTTCATTCTTGTATTATTATTTATTAATAATTGTATTATTTTCCTCATGAATGATAGACCTTCCTTTGCCCCACCATGTATAACATAATTATAATATTTAATGGGTTCATGCTCATGGAAATGGACTGTTACAGTTTCACACTGGAGCATCCCTGAAGTAGGAAAGGTGAAGCAGACACTTCCAGGGGCAGGGCTGTAAACAGTGCGCTTTGGAGCTATGCTTGCACTCTTGGCAGAGGTACATGGCTTCCCTGCATGGTCAGAGGGATGGGAGGAACAAGACTGAAAGAACAGAGGAAAGGGTGTTTGAGGCAGAGGTAAGTGGGCAAACCAACTGGAGTGGACACAGAGTGTGCTCATGTTTTTGTTTCATTTTGGTGCTCACCAGAGAGCATTGTCTCCACAGCAGTCACCCAGTGATCGGATAGATGGAATGACTCAGCCATTCTCTCTTCTCCTAGACTATTTTAGTGCTTGTACAATGGGCTAAAAGCTGGTCATGAGAATAGGAATGGAGGTTATACAATACACCCAAGACTGATTTAACTACTGCCATTGTTGAATACCCAACTTGCTAATAGCAGAGATCACCCCTGAGCATTCATTATGGTGTTATTCTTACCTGCTATTTGGTGGCAGGTTTGTTAAAAGAGAATAGCTGTTTGTCTTCACTTGAATTCTCACCTACTTCAAATATGGTCTGTCTTCCCTGCCTTTGCACCTCTACCAGTACCACTCTCCAAGGTCCAGGGAACATTTTATTTAATGATTTAGAGTTACCCACAAAATTGTTTCAAACTGAGGGACCTATTTTATGACTAAAGAGGTATGACAAAGAGTGCATAACCAGAGGATCTATTGGTCCTATCATAGATCACATCACTCCAAAGCAGCCACCTTAATACAATTAAAAATACCCATTAAAGCCTTGGTGATGGTGTCAGCTCATGAAATGCAGTATATGCAATGAACCAGCAGCCAATATATGATGTCATATCCCCAATAAACTATAATACATGGGTCCAGGAACCAAGCAGTGGAAGTAGGATTGGTTTCTCTCACAATTACTCCTAGAAATACACTTAAAAATATTTTGTTCTTCTTATTTCTAAAAATTTAGGCCCTGCTAGAATAGGAATCCTAGCTTCCAAGGAGGATACTCTTCCACTAGGGCACATGGTAAGAATTCCATTGAACTTAAATGACAGCTACAACCTGGTTATATTGGGCTCCTCATTTGTGTGGACTAGTAGGCAAAGAAAAAAGTTACTATTTTACAAGGGATAATTTTCCTGATGACATTAAGGTTTTAGGGATGTGGCTACACAAAAAGGGCAGAAAGTAATCAGTTTGGCCTCTCTTAGTGTTTCCACACCCAGGTATAGCTAGAAGTGGGCCGTTGTAGCTACACAGTTCAGGAAAAGCACAACAAAAAAGAATCTAGACCGTTTGCCGAAGAAGATTTGGGTCATCCTAATTAGCATGTATCTTAGACTTGCTGAAGTGTTGGCCAAAGTGAAGAATAGAATAGTGTTGGCCTAAGTCAAGAAAATCTAGATAAGAGATATAATTGTCTATTTCACCCTCAAGATCAATTGCAGTAGTAGGGATTTTAGCTTAGTCCATTGAACCACTATATTAAGTGTTTTGCAGAGATTGTCACCAGCTACCTACCACCTTGGACTCTGTGACAGGTTAAACTTCATGGTGAGCTTGAGCAGATCATGGTAATGTAAGTGGCTGACTCTGTTGGACATCTCATGTGACCCACTTCACATCTCCAAACCATCTTTTTGCTGTACTAATGATTATAGAAATATGACTTTCCCTAAACCATATTTGCTGCAACTACTGTTGTAGAAATTTGATTTGCTGAAGTACAGCACCTTGATTCAGGTGCTCCATATGAGTCTTCCTTCCTGATCAAGGGCTTCTTTGATTCTGTAGCATGGGCCACGTGTAGGAATCTATCTACCTATGCATGTACAACCTGAAAGTATGAGAGCATTAACAACCCGTGGAGCAATCCTCAACACACGAGGAAGTAGACCAGTGAATTAATGCTCTCCTTTTCTGATCCTCAGATAAGAGTCCTGAAACTCATTCTATATAGCTCTGCAGAGGGTTCAATGGGGTTGAACCTAATTTTCCATAGCAGTGACTGGCTTGATAATTCACCCTTATATTGACTTTCCTTTTGTATTAGTTAGCTTTTGCTGGGTAACAATTCATTCCAAACTTAGTAGCTTAAGATAACAACCACTTATTTGCCTCATAAATCTATAGGTCAGCTGGGTAGTTCTGTTTATTTAGGCCAGGTATGGCTAATCTCAGCTGGGCTTGCTCATGCATCTGGGGATGGTCTAGAATGGCCTCTGCTGGGATGTCATTGTAGTTTCTTGTCCTCTAGCAGTCTAGCTTGGGCTTCTTCACATGGAGGTTGCAGAGTCTCAAGAAAGCAAAAGAAAGCATGCAAAGCCTGTTGATGCCCAGGCTGGAACTGACACAGACAGTATCACTTCTGACATGTTCTATTGGTAAAAGTAAATCACAAGGTCAGCCCAGATTCAAGTGATAAGAAATTATTCTCCATCTCTTGATGAGATGAGCCCAAAAGTCACATTGCAGAAGTGCATAGATACAGTGAAGGGAAGAATGGTGACTATTTTTGCAAACATTCTGCCACATCTTCTGTGATTGTTAGTCTTATGTATAAGCTTGGCTAGGTTATGGTTCTCAGTAATTTAATCAAACATAAATCTAAGTGGTTCTGTGAAGATTTTTTGTGGATTGGTTAACAGCTACAATCAGTTAACTTTAAATAAAGGAGATTACCCTTGCTAATCTCCAATCAGTTGAAGACCTTAAGAGCAAAAACTAAGGTTTCCCAGAGAGAAAAAATCTTTAAAACTGCAGTATCAGCTCCCACCTGAGTTTCCAGTCTGTTGGCCTATCCTGTGGAATTCTGATTTGCCATCCCCAAATTGCATGGACCAATTCCTTAAAATAAATCTCATGATAGATAGATAGATAGATAGATAGATAGATAGATAGATAGATAGATAAATGACAAATAGATTCTGTTTCTTTGGAGACTCCTGACCAATGCAATTTCCTTCTCTGTTTGACTTTTCCAAGATCCCACTTTGGTTTCCTGGGATCATTTCCCAAAATAAACTGCCCATGACAAGTCCTCATCCCAGACCTTACTTTTTTGAATGAACCTGACCAAGACAATACACCTTTGGAAATTGGCCACTTATATATTGTTTCAGTAAAATTCTCTGATGAGCCATTTGTTGTCTGACAGTAAGGATTTGCTATTGGTAGAGAAGTTCATAATACTGAAACAGAACCCAAGTAATGTAGATGTCCTTGGAACTTTATTGGAAAATTCAAAACACAAATGAAGGATGTCTGGGCTATCAGTTGGGAACTGAGTCACCAACACTGGTAACATTGAAGACTATTCATCTTTGCAGTTATTTGGATTCTGAGTTATACAGAAGACTGATAGGGCAGGATTACAGCAACAAATCCTGTCCAATGCCCCTCCTCCCACCTTCCCCAATCAAATGCAAAATCTGAGCATTTATCACCACCTGCAAAGCTACTACCCTGGTACTAGTCACCATGGATTATCACAGAATCTTAACTGGTTTCCATGTTTCTACTGTCACTCCACTTCAGCCTAATCTCACCTTAGAAGTCAGAGGAATCCTGGTAAAATACTAGGTCAGATCATGCAGTTCCTCTGTTCACAATTCTGTGAAACTTAGCATTTTGCTCAGGGTAAAAACCTACATACAATAGCTTTCAAGGACCAACATGATCTGGCCTCAATATTCTCTCTAATCTCATCTCTTGTTCCCCTCATTTACTCCAGCCACTCTGACCTCCTCGCTCTTCCTCAAGTGCACCAGACGTGCTAATGTCTACAACCTTGCTGCTTACCCCTCCTGGAATGTCTTCCCTGAGATGTCTTCCTGGCTCACTCCACATGTCTACCAAGGAGCGCCATCGACATGTAGCATAGGTACATGACATGTTGCAGGTCAGTTAACCTCATAACATTTGAGTTGGGAAAACTGAGGAACAGAGAAGTTGAATGACTTTCCCAGGATCTCACATAAATAGGAGACTGGCAAAAAAAAGAAATGCTGTTTCATGCACTCAGCATCCCAAGGGATGTATCTCAGATTAATTTTGTCCAGAGAAAGAGAGTTTGCCAAGTGATTATACAGAGAACACTTTTATCCATGTTTGTAGGCATAACATGGGGTGGATCTATTGAATTGTGATAAGTAGAATGATGGGCAAATATTTAATTTCACATTTTGTGGGAAGTGGAGCTGGAAACCTCAATGCCCCATGCCACCCCCAGCCCCATCAACCTCTGCAAACACTGGAGCTCAGCAGGAGTAATCCCCACATGAAATGACTGGAAAGAAAAGCCGATCCCGGCCTTGTGCTATGTAACTGTGTCATATTCAATATTCTCTGGCAGGTGTGGAAAATGACTCATTCCCCCTACTCCTCTGAAAATGTCCCTTTCATGTTTCATAAACAACAGCTTTGCTATGTCATTGTCTCTCTTAGTTATTTTCATAATTCATAATTATCTTAGTTCTTAAAATGTAGACGTACATTTAAAAGCATGATCCAATCGTGCTTGATTGCTGCCACATTGTGTTCGAAGTAATTACCATTCATTTGGCTTTTGAGGCTGTTGAATGAATTTTCCACATGAGATTCCTTAACTTGTACATATTTTATTGCTATAAAATAGGCATTGGCAAGCTGCCTAAACTGTAGCGAAGGCCTTTAATTCCTATCACTATGTGATAAAACAAATTGAGTGCAAACCGAGAGGCTTAAGATAGAACACTTGAAATGGATTCCACTCGTTTTTCTAAACCAAGTTTCCCCAGGTGTGAGACACAGGTAAGATTAAGGTAGCTTAGTTCAGGCTGAGAGCTCAGAATTGTTTTAGCATTTGTGCAAAAATGATAATGTTCCTGCATAATGGCAAACCTCTCTCTTCCCATGATCTATTATTCCTTGGGGAAAGGATGTTTGGAGAGAGAAAGTTATTAGCATTTTTCATGCAGAGTAAGAGAAATCAAGTAGAATGCTCACAAAACAGAGCCAGGAAATTCTTTGTCAAGGTAGAGAACTGGGATAGATGTTCTGACACCAGGGTGCTCTGCCAAGCTGTGTAGCCTTTGGAAATTCTCCCACTTCTCTGAACCCAGTTTGTTCACTTGTGAAATTAATGTGTTGTAACAGTGATTCCTAATTTAATTTGTAATTCGTTTTGCTGAGGTTATCAGTATCTTAAATATATCCCAAATCTTTTTTTTCTGAGGTTTTTCTCTAGGGTTTTTAAAAATCACATCTATGCTGTTATCCTACATTCTAAAAATAGTTATGTGAGTGGCAATTAAGTTGTGGAATGTAAGTGTTCAGTTAGATGATTTAAGATGTTTCCTAATTCAAAAATTCTTTGAGTCCATGTGGTCAATAGAAGTTCTTCCTGGCTTCTTCAGTTGGATTTTACACCATACTCCAAGCCAAATCCTTTCTCACCAATGCTGAGTCTCCCAGCAAAAAAACCACAGGTGGGTGTATGAGGACTGTCCCAAAAGTATCAAGCCACATAATATGAAAAATAGACATTTATTGAAGAAGATAGAAAATATGAGAAATATTGTACATATGACAATGATGCCTTACTCCCCTTCAAAGTATGCACCTTGGGACTTCACATAGTTCTTCCAACAGCCATCAACTGCCTCATCATATTTTCCTAAATCCCATCAACCATCTGTAATGTCTTCGTTTTCAAAGGTAATTTTAGTTTTGGGAAAAGTCAGAAGTGGCAGGGTGCCAAGTCTGGGCTGTAGGGGGGCTGAGTCACCTGGATGATTTGATATTTTGCCAGGAAACTCTGCACAAGACATGATGCATGAGTGGGTGTGTTGTTGTGAGGATGCTTCCAATCACCAGTTGCCCTTAGCTATCTATGGTCTTCTGAATCGTCTGAAGAGTTTCCACAGAGGAATGTTCAAGCTTAAAGCAAAATTTGATGCAGATTCATTGCTCTACTCACTCAGTCATTTTGAATGCGATAGCCACACAGTACACATGCTCACTCAGTGGCGTCTACCACCCCCACTGACTAGTACAGTGAAGTTGTCATTGTTCACACATGTGCATTCCAGTCCACTTTCCTTGGCTGCCAGGTTACTTCAGTGTTGCACAAATCATTCTTGATACAGGGTGCAGCCAAGAGGGGAGCCGCAAAAAGGGATTTGGAATGGGGCCCAGAACTCAAGGTGTCCAGGAAATATTGGAGAGACATAAAAGATGTCCTCACCCCTTCCCCAACAGGTGTGAGTTGGGGGAAGGGACACATGGAGCAGTGCATGCAGGGCTGTTTTGTACAGCCACAGCCTTGCAGCTAATTAATCCATGGCATGGTCACTTAACATATCTATAGCCTTTGGCACGTCACTTGCATATGTTAAATAGCTGTGGCCATGCTTGGAGCCAGGGTGATGGAAGTCACTTTCCCCCAAGATGTAAGTGGGGGGAAGGTCCCCCAAGTTACAGCACCTGCATGGGAGCTTGGAGAAGATCGGCTCCAGGATATTGGTTCATACCTGGCCAGACTCACAATGGCAGGCCAGTAAACTTGGGATAATACATGGATATTGGCAGGTATAACTGATTGTAGGAGGAGTCAGAAATGGGGGTACAGAGGAAGATTGGCGTGGGAACTTAAACCCAGACATGGCAGCCATTGCGGAGGGAACCATGAGGAGGCTTAGGGAGAGTGCAGACCCCCTCACAGCTTTGGTGAAGGAAGGGTACCATGAGGCTTTGCCAGAGTACACACCCCAGCAGCTCTGGTGGAGGAAAGAAGAGACTTTGCCTGGAGAAATGGGTACAAAGAACTCTTCCCAGTAGACCCTGAGAAGGCGCCACATGGCTTTGGACTAATTGGCTATCCTGCCTGGACAGTGACATGGCTGATGGTGCCAGAGGCCTGGAAACATGGACGTGTGCTCTTTTCCTGAGCTATGGTACCCTGAATTAGGGTGGGGGAGGGGAGACAGGAGCTCTGTGTGCATCTGTGGGTATCTCAAAGGACTTTGATATTTTAATGAAGACATTAGGTCACTACTTTAAGTCTGTATAGCCTTAAATAAACATTTCCTTTCCTTTTCACAAATCTCTGGCATTGAGAGATGTCTTTCTGATTGGTGGCAGACAGTCAAGCCCAGTAGGTGGTCCGGACAGTATTAGTATACCATCCTCCAGAGTCTGGGCCCCTGTGTGTGTATGTGACTGTTCTGTAACAGTTTTTAACCAATGGCTGGACTTTTTCTGGACAGTCCTCGTGAAGTTATATATTTGTTGTCCTTGAAATGCCTCCCAGTTTTTCTCCACTTTCCAAGCCCTTACCTTTTTACCCATATTTAGGGCAATTGGCATGACTTTTGTGGAGCCATTTCCAATGGCCCTTACCCTTAGTGACTAATGTCTTTGCAAAAACACTTTTTCACTTAGTTCCATAGTATTTTATATTGTTTTCTAGTGTTTAATACATACTTCCCTTCTTTCTAATTGTATAGTCTTTGAGGAAGAAATTGGTATCATTTTTTTCTTTGGTTTTAGTGAGAAATGTAGCTATTATGTAATTATTATTTAATGAATAGTCATTGATTAATAGGTCCAATGTTAATGTTTTTGTTTATTTATTAGCATATTTCTTCACTCCCTCTGTATCCCAGAAATGGACTAGGCTGGGCTTCTTCATTGAAAGTATTCATTTTTTTTTTACCTTTGACGTTATTTTCCCTTAAGTTTCATTCGCAGAAGCACATAATTCTTCTACCAGATTATCTCTAAAATAAACACATGACCCTTCTTGGCGTCTTTTTTGGATTTTCACTGTTAGAAATGAAAAAGAAATAGATTAAAAAAAAGAAATCCAATACAATCTCAAAATTACATTTGCAAAAGACATAGGTTTCCTAGACATAATTGTCCCTAATGTTCATGCAAATGTAAGAGGAATCATCTCCTCTCTTCTTAGTGAATTGGTTGGATTTCTCAGTTGCAGTCATCAGAATCCACTCTGGTAATTTTGAACAAAAAAGTGTTAAATAAATGGTATTAAATAGCTCACAGAGACACTGGCAGAGTTAGAGCAGAGACAACTCCCAGAGTACAACACAGAGCTGGCCTGCTAAGGGAGTTATGCCAATTTTTAAAAAGATTTTATTTGTTTATTTTTAGAGAGGGGAAGGGAGAAAGTGGGAAAGGGAGAGAAACATTAGTGTGTGGTTGCCTCTCCCAGACTCCCTACTGGGGACCTGGTTCACACCCCAGGCATGTGCCCTGACTGGAAATCCAACCAGTGACCCTTTGGTTCACAGGCTGGCACTCAGTCCACTGAGCCACACCAGCCAGGGAGAGCTTTTGCCAATTTGGATCCCATATCCCACATCCCCTGCTGCAATGGTAAGTTAGTAATTTAGCTAGCCAGTGCCACCACTGCTGGCCCTAGACCCATTATTGCCTTGATCATGAAGCTGTAACAGTTGTTCCTGGCCCTCAAAGGACCAAATGTCTGTATGGTGGTGTTTATCAGAAAAGACAAATTCCCTATGTTTAAGTCTATTACAATGTTCATGTCCTTTTTATGTGTCTTGTGTGATCATCCACTTAGTAGAACCTGAACATTATGAAGGAACCTAGCTGTAAGAGAGTCTGGAAAATGTAGTTTTTATTTTCCACTCCTTAGAGTCTGAGAAGGCTTTCTAGGGGTCAGGGTGGGTGCTAAGCGAGCCAGTATGAAGTTTTGGCCACAGTCAATGATCTTTCTTCTGATTTTCTTTTCCTTTTTTTGTGGCAATCAATTTCATTCTAACTATCGTTCTAAACCAAAGATCCTTCTCCTTGGCAGATTTGCCCAGATATTATCTTTATTTTTAATTCTCCTAAAAGCTCTACTTTATACACCACATAGCAAGTCAGATTCTCCCCGCAATCTTTGATTAGCTTCTAGCATTGGTTTGCAGGCTCATCTCATTAGGATTCTAGACTTCCTGGTGTTGTTCTCATACTTTGACATCTTTTTCTTGTATTGGGCCTTGGTTATGAATTCTTTTTTACCATTTCATTTGTGCTCTTTTAAAATCAGAGCTCCTCTAAGTCTTAACTTTTGCAGTCATGCTAATCACACAGGTGCTCCTTCCTTTCTTAAAGGAGGTGACTGAATTATGACCATTCATTTATTCTTTTAGCAAATACTTTTTCATGACCCACTCTGAAGTGGATACTACAGTCCTTTTATGGATTAGGTACTGGAGATACAATGGTGAATAAAATAAGTTGGTTCTGTCCTCATGGAGCTTTTAGTATGGTGGAAGTGACAGGCAATTCAAATAAATAATGATGAATGCTGATTAGTGCTGTGAAAGGAATGATGTGGGAATATAGAATTACAGGGGATACAGGGAAATTCTCTTAGGGGTGGTGCCATTGAAGATGATGGCCTGAAATATGAGAAGCCAGTCAAGCTAAAGCAAGGTATATTCACTCAAGTAAAGAGGCCAGCATGTGCAAAGCCCTGAGGTGGGAGGGAGCTGGGTGTATTGAGGAAACTGGAAGATG